>CM025665.2:1521815-1550776 GCA_014621495.2 Entosphenus tridentatus
TCGTGATTTATTTTATTTTCTACCCACGTGACTTTACCGAAAGAACCAAAGAGTATGGATTCCTGCAGTCACGAAAGCTTAAAATCAAGATCTTAATACCTGCTATTTTATTGCCAGAAAGGGTAAAACCTATTATTATTTTTCATACTTTTGATACTGGCACAAAAGGTCCAATGATATAGCTGCTCGACCCGAGGTATAAATGCTCTAATACGTGCATCTTCTCGCCTTTTAGCATTCTCTGGCCTGATGCTGGTGAGAATGGGCCATAAAGAAGGCTGCTGCCTCTGATGTCGGCCAATCAGTTTCAAAGACAATGTGCATATTATAAGAGCATGTGTATTGGCATGTTCACCACAAGTACGTGTGGTCAATGCAGACTGGATGCCTTGCAAAAGGTTTCTATTTGCTGTCTGAACATCTAAACATCTCCTGTTTTGTTGCCAGAAAGGGTAAAACCTATTCTTATTTTTCATAATCAGTCAGACGGATGCCTCGATGGAGAATCGTGAGCATTCAAGTGTCAGTGTCAGGGGCGAGCATCGAGCTGGCAACAATTCAGCGCAAGGGGCGAGCGTTGGGGCGTGAGTACCGCGCTGCGGGAAGAGTCACGGAGACAGCGGTTTTGTGTTGAACGTGGAGAAGGGTGATCACTTCGGACCCAGGAACACAACCCTATGTTTAGCATAAGATATATTATTTGTCGTATGTGGTCTTTGCCCAACGCGGCATTTTCCAGGAACATAACCCCGAAACTGACCGAGGTTCACACCCATGGCTCACGACGCCCAGATCAGTATTTCGGTGCCGGGCGATGACGGACCGTGAGATAATGAAGAACATTTCTTGAGGGAAAAAAACGCGGGAACTCACGGCTCTTGCCGTGACACCCGTGCACCCCCTTGTTGTCCGTGCCACAGAAGTTGAAGGTGAGGGGGCAGGATCTCGGCTGGCACTGGATGCTGCCGGGGGAAGCGCACGTGCACTGCACAGCACACCCGGGTCGCCAGAACGTCTCGTTTAGCTGCACAAGGTGGGGAGGGGGGGGTTGCACGCCGGCGGAAGGCAGCGGAGAACGGAGTGGGTGGGGCGAGAAGAGCGGCCTTAGGTTACGACTGTCCTTAAGCCTCACCTTAAACCGTATTTCATACACCCCAATCCTAACTCATGTCCACAAAACCTAACGCTTAACCCTACCCTAAACCTAATCCTAAACTAAATTGTAATCCCTCACCCATAACCCAAAACCATGACCGAACCCCTGTAAACCCGACCCGGTAAACCCATAACCCCTAATCATGAATGTATAACCTTAACCCCAACTCTAACTCATAACCCTAACCCATAATTCTCATCTTATATTTGCATAACAACAACAACCGCCATTCGCCACGAAGTGGCGGTGACGTCACCACGACGCTTGTGCCAGGCTATGTGCACCTTGAGGCCACGTGAAGTGTCGAACGCCTGCTGGCAGGAGGTCACGGGGCAGAACCAGGTGCCACGGGTCGACTGACTGAGATGACTGGCTGATACACCACTTGTGCCCCCTACTGTGCCAACTTGCTGTGCTTTAGCCACCCGGCGCTCCGCTCATTGTTGTGAGCGTCACTCCTCCGCCCTCCGTTGTTGTTGGAGGGTGACTGCCTCGAACTGCCCAGTAGCGTCCTTCACGAGCCTCCTCCACAGAGGCAGATCTTGACACCGCTGGTACCAGTCATCGGCAAGTCCACTCAGCTCCACATCCTCCTGTACTACATCACTCCATCACTTATCTAGCCTATGACGCACCCATTTAGCCCCCTCGATCCGGCCGAACAAAAGCTGTTTGGGCATGCAGTAGTTGGGCATGCGGGCTACATGGCCCAGTCAATGCAACCTTGCCTGCCAGAGGAGCTCACCGATGGGACTTTGCCCAGATCTTTCAAGGATTTGTGAGCTCCTTACACAATACATCCTGATTAAACCCAGGATGGATCATAGACAGGCCAGTCTAAATGTTTCTAACCGGCGAAGATGTTCCATTAGGGGGGTCCATGTTTCGCAAGCATAGAGAAGGGAGGGAATGGCTGCGGCTGAGAAGACCTGAAGCATCGTGCGGAGTGACAGACCAGGTAGCTTCCACACAGCGTTACGCAACCGATGAAAAGATAATGCCGCTCGACTGATTCGGAGTAAGACCTCTGCTGTTTAACCGGAGCCGGTCATGAGCACACTGCCCAGGTATGGGAAACTCTTTACTCTCTCCACAACTGCCCTATCACCAATTGGGAGTTGTGGGGGTGGAGTGTCCGATGGTACAAAATACCCAGGCAGGTGCTTAGTTTTGGTGGGGCTGATATTAAGGCCCCACCTCTTATGGGCAAGCTCCAGGTTCAGCAGCAGCGCCTCAAACTCCTCCTCTGAGTGAGCAGCAATTACCAGATCATCGGCATACATAACGTGGTTGAGCAATAGGGAGCCATCCATTGACTGCACCCAGGCATAGATCAGCCTCCCATTGTTCCTGTACCAGAGGAAAATTCCTCCATTACAGCTATTTAAGGATTCACAAACTACGTGGTCGAAATAGATGTTAAATAATGTGGGAGCCAGAGGACATCCCTGTCGCACCCCAAGGTGTACAGGGAATGGCTCCGACTCCTGGCCACGTAGTTTTACCTGGGCCCGCTCACCATCATGAAGGTCCTTAATGATCGTGAGCAGAGTGTCAGGGACTCCGAATACACGAATAATAACCCAGAGTCCAGGCCTACTGATGGTATCATAGGCCTTGACCAGGTCAATAAAGCAGAGATGTAGGTCTTGTTGGAATTCCCTACACCTCTGCTGTAGCAGACGGACAGAAAATATGGCATCTGTGCAGGACCGCCCTTTCCTGAAACCGCATTGGGGCTCTGGAAGCCTCTCCTCAGCGTGCCTAGCAAGGCGATGTTGAATAATCCTTGCCAGGACCTTTCCCGGCACACTGAGGAGTGCCCCTGTAGTTGTTATAGTCTTGCGGTCCCCCTTCTTAAAAAGGGGGACCACCAGGGCATCCTTCCATTCCTGCAGAACCCGTCATGTGGTCCAGACTGTTGTTATGATGTCATGTAGGGCAGTCTGTGCACAAACGCCACCCTCCCTCAGAATTTCGCTTGTAAGATCATCTCTGCCCAGTGCATTTCCTGGTCTCAGACTCTGGATTGCCTTCAGTACTTCCTCAACAGATGACAACTCAGCCAGCCACTCACAGGGGGTGACTTCTTCTAATATTTGAGGCACTGCAGCCTCGGCAGGATCATCCCCACTTTGTCCCACGTTGTTATGCAGGCTGAGGGATGTCCCGTCCCCCAGGACCTCACAGAAATGCTCAGCAAATCTGCAAACCTGTTCCTGGGGGTCGGAGATTGGATTACCGTTCTTTCCCCTAATTATGATAATAGGTGTGGTGCTGCAGGTTACTTTTTTATGGAATTAAAGAGCGATTTGTGATCGCAGGCCATTAAGGCAGACTTCATCTCCTCAGCAACCCGCGACCACCACCCATCCTTGCAGCGCCTCACGGCTATCAAAACCTTCGACTCATTCTCCGACGTGGGATGCTGTAGCTGATGAGAGTGGGCCAGTCGCTTTTTCTCAGCCAGCTTGAACACCTCCTCTGTCAGCCAGGGTATCTGGGGAGGTCTGGACCGTGTACCCAAAGCAGCCATTGCAGCTGCATGAGCCACAGTCCTAAACCACACCCATTTCTCCTCGACATCAGTAGTGGGGGACGATGCCAACCCCAGCCGCAAGCGATGATTCAATTCTCGCTTGCAACTTTCATCAGCTAGCTGAGACCATGCAACTAAGGGTTTGAATGGGGTCCTGTGGGGTGTACACCCACCACCGGAGTGGAAGAATAGCAGGCGCATCTTACAGATGACAAGTCGATAGTCAGTGGGCAGATCAGTCCCATGGTAGGTCCTGGTGTCAAGGACATGGGCCCGCATCCGCTGTTCCGTCACTATGAGGTCCAGCAGATGTTCTTGTTTGGAACCGGCATGCATCCATGATGTTGTGTGGATGTTCCGATGCCAGAATAGCGTGTCGGTAATTACAAGACCATGGGCTGCACAAAAATCTAGCAGCCTCCTGCCGTTATTATTCAACTGATCAGGCCCATGCCTCCACGGATGTTCGTCTTCAGTGGGGGCATAAATAACCTTGACCACCACTCCTCTCCTCTGGTTGATGGGAAGGCGAGCCCAAAGTAGCCTGGGTCTTACAGCTTCCCACACCTCACCGCCACTCCCTGTTGTCTGGCAGTCTCCTGACCCGAGAAGAGGACTGTCCACCACCCATGGTGGCAGGAGCCAGAGCCGGTCCACCGGACCTTCTGAATACCACAGAGATTCAGGCGGTACCGGTCCAACTCCCGACAGAGGAGTGGCAGCCTCTCCTCTGTAGTGAGCGTTCGAACATTCCACATGGCCACACGTAGTGGTTTTTTGTTGTTTCTGGAGGAGCCCCGAGGATAAGGATTCGGTCTCCTGGCTCCGCCAAATGGGGTTTGGCTAGGAGACGTCAAAGACGCCTGTCCCACCCGGGCCTCCAGCACAAGCTTCTTAATTACATTTTTCCATCATGGTTTAGTGGTAATTAATTGAAGGTGGAGGGGTTACCAGCCCCTCGCACCCATCCAGAGCCGCCATTTCGCCGCTGTGGTGGTCACAAATGCCATGAGGGGAAAGGCCAATTGGAATTGGCCCTCCCCCCACAGCACTGCCCACGATAGCGTTGCCCTTCCGGCACCACGAGGAGGTAGGGGGTTGTTTTTGCATAGAAGGGGTTAAACAGACACGGCACAAGCGCTGGGGTGATGTCACCATCACTCAATGGCAGATTGCAGTTGTTGTTGTTGGCAGTGTTCGTGATTGTGTGTGCGCATTGGGAGGTCGTGAGAGGGGGGGGGGTCAAAGACTAATTGACCAAGTCCGTGATTGCCTGACTAAGTGCGGGAGGGCATCACCACTCCCCTGCTAGTAGCAGCTGTCTGCCTATCCATTGAGCCTCCCAGAAACGTGGTCACTTTTTAGGAGTAAGTCCCGGAGGAGTGTGGCAGTTTGGGGTGAGAGTGAAGCAGCGGTGGCACTCCCCTGGTAGTATCGACCGTCTGTGTCCCAGTTGAGCCTCCCAGACACGTGGTCTCTAATGGCATTGAGTGCGGGAGGAGTGTGGGAGTCTGCGGTGCGAGTGAAGCGGCGACGGCCGCCCACTCACCTTGTAGTAGCGGCCGTCCACGTCCCGGCACCCGCACTGGCCCGGCGGCATGCAGCGATCGCCGTCCCACAGCTGGGTGCTGTCGGCGCACTCACAGCCCTCCACGCAGGGGTCTGCGCACCCCGCCGGGGCCGCGGGGTCGTAGCACGTGGCCGGACACGCGACGGCGCACGAGCTGAAGCGCGTGCCAGCACCACAGCTCGCCGCTACGAAAGAGACGAAGATTCCACGCCCCCCCACCCGGTTAGCCTTAATGTGCTGTTGGGGCGAGTGCTGTTAGCGAGTAACGACGGCGCCTGTTGGCACCTGAGTAGGGTTAGGTGCCCAGCACCATGCCTGCCCGCCTTTGTCTCCTGAGTGGCGACGTTGTTTACGCATTGCACCAGGTACTCATTTGAGGCCGAGTCGGCCTCGCAGTGCACCTAGTGTGGCACAAGCGCCGTGGTGACTTCACCGCCACTTTGTGGTGAACGGCGGTTGTATCTTTATACAGTACACGTGGGTAGTGCGCTGCGCTACGAACCCGGCAACCCGAGTTCGATTCCCGTTGGCTGATGATAACGTAGTTTGGTGTGTCGTAAACGATCACCGCAAAGGCGGCCGGGCGTGGTAGCTGTCCACCCACCCCCTGTACCGTGCCAGCCCTTATAGGCACTGCCACTCACAAACCGCACTTTGCCCAACAGTCTGTTAATACTATATGGGGAATATTTTTCTTCTCTTGTGTTTTTATACATATACGTGTGCATGCATACGCTGGCGTGCTTTTTAATGGGCATAGCAATGGTGTAGCGGCTAGTGCATCGCAATACAAAGCCCAGGGGAAAGTTACTTTTGCGCAGCTCAACGTTCAAAGGTCGGCACCATGTTCCAAATCCCAGTCTACATTTAGACAGACGACACTGGAATTGCAATGCTCCCCCCCTCCCTACTCGGCGCCATGATGGTGAGATGTTATCTCCCTCGCCTGGTATACAGGAGGTCGTGGGTTCGATCCCGATCCCGACCCTGACAGCCTGCTGTATATTTGGAGTTTGCATGGATTTTTCTCTGGGTCCTCTGGTTTTTCCCTCCACATTTAGATACACTGATATAAATTTCCAGACGATAGTCCTCTTCGTTGAGCTATCATTTGTGGCCACGTCCCTTCTGAAAAAAGCTACATAGCTCAGTGGGGCTCCATCTGCTTAAAATTTTTAAAATGTTTGTTTTACTCGGCAAAAGTTACCGCAGCCGGTGCCATTCCTCCACGGGTTGGCGAACGAGAAGCCGGCCGCGTTGCAGGCCGCCGCGTATCCCTCCAGCGACCGGCACAGCACCGCCGCGTCCATGTCAGACAGCACCATGTCGAAGACGCAGTCGGTGAAATACGGCGCTGGGTCAACGGACGTGAAGCACGGGGCCAGCGTGCCGGCCATGCCACGAAGCTGCCCACAGTTCCGTGGGCCGGATGCGATCGCCACCTTGCCGGCGTCCAGGATAGCGCCAGACGAGGCTCCCGTGTCGCTGTTCCCACTGTTGGGGGGGGGGGTTAACGTTCACGGTGATGAACAGTACCAGAAAATACATACAGGGACTCCTCTACTTACAAACATTCTACTTACAAACTTTCAAAGATACGAACAAGCCTGTCCGTGTGTTCCAGTTGCCTGATCGGACCGAGAGTCGTAAGTTCAACCACCGCGCAATAGATGATGGTGGTGGCATCTACGTCTGCAGAACGTAAAGAACCAGTGGCATCTATGTCTGCAGGAGATTATATCATTTTTAAGCCATTTCCCGTGTTTAGTGTGCATGCCGTTCAACATGTTTGGAATCGACAAGAGTAAAGTTGGAATTACGAACAAATCGACTTACAAACAGACCTCTGGAACCTAACTCGTTCATAAGTAGCGGAGTCACTGTACAGTATATATATAATGGCTACAGGAGCAGGCCCTGCATTTGCTGGTTTACACAACTGGTGGTGGAAGTGGCCCCCACAATAGCGCCTTAACCATGGTTTTTTGCCGAGAATTAAGAACAGTATAATCCGTGTGTGTGTGAATGTGATGGTGGAGATTAGATGAATACAATAGATGAGAGATAAGCAGTGGAAGTGAATCTGTGATGTGTGAATTCCGTGAAATAAAATGTTATGACAGTAAATGATGATGGATTTAATGAATGCGGAATGAGTGACAGCCATGTAATGTAATCTTTTTCTTTTTTTTTACCTATAAAAGTCTCCGCGCGCTCGCGCTTGCGAGGGATTTGGCTCTCGGACGGTGGGCTATATGTGGAAATAAAATTGCCAGGCGGCACGCCCTAAGCCCCGCGGTGGGAATAGGCTATTTAGTTTTCCCATCCCTAAACTTTAAAGTAGTTTAATTAACACATTTGTGCCGTTTCTATTATTCATTATTTAGTTATTGCTCGACATCGACCATACCAACTGACAACAATTGCGTGGGGGGGGGCGGACCCTGCCAAGTTGCGCGTTCGCTCGAGCTCACGGGGGGACAATTCCTTTTACGCGTTTTACAGCCAACACATACACACATCACGCTGCGGATATTTCTTCACAGTGTCATGTCCTCTTCGCCCCCCCCTAACACGATGCGTCCAGTTTATAGTACAGACTCTGTAGATAATTATATTTTAGTGCTTACATAACATTATTCTTGCACAAGCGGGGGATGCTGCGGGGGGGGCGGGGTGTAGCGGCCTAGCCCCTAGCCTGGAAATGTGCCAACGCCGCCGCCTCGCCAATGTAGGCAAGGACGGGGACTAACCATGGCACAAGGCCTCAACATGGCTATGGTAAGTACAAAGTTCCTTGCTTCTTACGCAAACAACTCAAATCCATTATTTACTATTGTTAACACACATTCGTTGACAAACATTACAATAATAATGTTTGTGTGTAGATAACAACTCAGCTTCATTGTTCAACATTATGAAACAAGTTCACAGATGTTACAATAATTATGTTTTTGTGAAGATAACAACTCAAGTTCATTGTTTACCATTATGAAACAAGTTCACATGTTACAAAAATTATGTTTGTGTACACAAAACTCTTTCTAGATTTTTGGGTTGCTCAATTTCCACTTTTTTTGCTGCGCTTTTATAATGCTGCCACGGTCTACTGCCAGTCTGTGATTTCTGCTTATTTCTTAAATGCATTTCTATTGTTTCCATCACTCACGTCACGCTATTTACTCATACGTAGTACTGCGATACTGATAGCTGTGCCATCATCGGGGATTGCTGTGCCCGTCGATGTGTGTGAGTCCATGTGTGTGTCTTTGAGTCTATGTGTGCGTGTAGAGCCATGCGTGTCTTTAACTCCATGTAGGTGTCTTTTTCGAACGGGCAACGTCAAAGTGTTTATGTGTGTGTGTTAGTCCATGTGTGTGTCTAAGTCTATACATGTGTGTGTCACTCGATGTGTGTGTGTAAGTCAATGCGTTTGTATGTCAGTCCATGTGTGTTAATCCATGTCTGTGTATCTAAAGTAGATATCTGTGTGTCACAGTCCATATGTGTATGTGTGTGTAGGCCTATGTGTGTGTCAGTCTATATGTGTAAGTTCATGTGTGTGTGTCTTAGTCCATATGTGTGTGCCTAAGTACATATGTGTGTTTACGACAATGTGTGTTTTAGTCCACGTATTGCTGTGTGCCAGTCGGTGTGTGTGTGTGAGTCGCTGTATGTGTGTACGTCCATATATGTGCGTGCAACTCCATGTGTGTTTATCTCAAGTGGATGTCTGTGTGACAGTCCACATGTGTATGTGTGTGTACGGCAATGTGTGTGTCACTCTATGTATGTGTGTGTGTCGCTGTATGTGTGTACGTCGATATGTGTGTGTAACTCAAGTGCATGTCTATGTGTGTGTGAGTCCATATGTGTGTGTGTCTGTAAGTCGATGTGTTTGTGTGTGTCAGTCCATATGTGTGTGTCTCAGTCCATGTGCGTGTGTGTTAGTCGCTGTGTGTGCATGCCTCCATGTTAGTCAGTGTAACTCAATTTCTTTGCGTGTCTGTAGGTCCATGTGTGCATCTTAGTCCATGCGTGTGCTTTATTGACCTGCTCAAGGCCTATGATACCATCAGTAGGCCTGGCCTCTGGGTTGCTCTTCGTGCTTTCCGAGTCCCGAACCCACTCTTCACCATTCCCTTTACACCTTGGGGTGCAACAGGGATGTCCTCTGGCTCCCAAATTGGACCACGTAGTTCGTCCAGCCTTCAATACCTGTACCGGAAGAATTCCCATCTGCTACATATACTATGGGAGGCTCATCGATGCCCGGGTGCGGTCAAGGGATGGCTCCCTATTGCTCAACCACGTTATGTATGCCGATGATCTGCCAATGGCTGCTCACTCGGAAGAGGAGTTCCAGGTGCTGCTGCTGAACCTGGAGCTTGCCACCAACAGGTGGGGCCTTACCATCAGCCCAAACAAAGCTAAGCGCCTGCCTGGCTATTTTGTACCATTGGACACTCCACCCCCACAACTCCCAATTGGTGATGGGGCAGTTGTGGAGACAGTGGAGAGTTTCCCTGGGCAGTGTGCTAATGACCGGCTCCGGTTTAACAGCAGAGGTCTCACTCCGAATCAGTCCAGCTACAATATCTTTTAATTGGCTGCGTAACGCTGTGTGGAAGCTACCTGGTCTATCACTCCATACGAAGAATCAGGTCTTCTCGGCCATGGTCATTCCCTCTCTTCTTTACGCTTGCGGAACTTGGACCCCCCTAATGGAACATCTTCGCCGGTTAGAAACATTTAGGCTGGCCTGCCTACGATCCATCCTGGGTTTAACCAGGCTGCATTGTGTGAGGAGCTCACAAATCCTTGAAAGATGTGGACAAAGTCCCATCGGTGACCTCCGGCAGGCAAGGCTGCGTTGCCTGAGTCATGTAGCCCGCATGGCCAGCCACCTCATGCCTAAACAGCTTTTGTTCCACCAGATCGAGGAGGCTAAACGGGCGCGGCACGGGCTGGAGAAGACATGGAGTCATGTGCTACAGGAAGACTTGGAGCTGAGTCCACTTGCGGATGACTGGTACCAGCCGTGTCAAGATCGGCCACTGTGGAGGAGGCTCCTGAAGGACGCTACTGCCAGGTGAAGGCAGTCACCCTCCAACAACAACGGAGGACGGAGGAACGACGCTCACAACAACGAGCAGAGCGCCAGGTGGCTAAAGCACAGAAAGTTGCCACAGCAGGGGCCACGGGTGGTGCATCAGCCAGTCATCTCAGTCAGTCGACCTGTGCCATCTGGGTTTGCCCCGTGACCTCTTGCCAGCGGGCGTTCGACACTTCACGTGGCCTCAAGGTGCACATAGCCTGGCACAAGCGTTGTTGTGACGTCACCGCCACTTAGTGGCGAATGGCGGTTGTTGTTCAGTCTATGTATGTATGTGTGAGTCCATTTGTGCGTGTAACTCTATGTGTGTGTATCAATGGATTTGCGTGTGTAACTACATGTGTCTGCCTTTTTCGCCTGAGCAACGCCGGGTACTAACCGCTAGTGATAATATAAAAAGGGAACTAACGGTGGTGGTGGTTATGAGGGAGAGATTAGGAGGGGTTCGTGGGGTGAGCTCGGGAACAATTAGAGTGAACTTTGAGTAAGGAGCGGAAACTAGTGAGGGGAAGGTGACTGACTGCCCAATGTGGAGGGGGAAGTGTTCCAGTGAAGGGAGGGAGCGAGAAGAGAGAAAGAACGACAGCGTGGATTGAGCACAAGGAGGAGAAGGAGGAATAGAGAGACAGCAAAGATTGAGGGCCCCCTCTGGTTAATTATTTTAGGCAAACTCCTCAACACTGGCCAGAACGTCTTGGAAAAACGAAACTATATTTTATTTTTCCAGGTGAGGCCCACTGAGCTACATCGCTTCTTTTCAGAAGCGACCTGGCCATCACAAATGACAGCTCAACAAAGTGGCTAATCATCGCGTGGCAACTTATAGCGGCCAAATACTGCAAACGCATGATGTTCATTCTACATGTGGAGGGAAAAACCGGAGCGCTCGGAGAAAAATCCACACGACCTCGGGGAGAACATGCAAACTCCAAATATGCAGGCTTGAGGGTCGGGATCGAACCCACGACCTCCCGCATACCAGGCGAGGTAGTTAACGTCTCGCCATCACGAAAAAGTGGAGAGCACCCACGCTTTGCCCCACCACACCGTGACTCATCAATCGCCTCATTGAGTTGCATCCATTCGTAACTGCTGGGAGCACAGGGGCGGTTGAACTTAAGAATTTTGTCCCACTTCAACTGCCTAGGCTGTCTCTGATGTAGGTCTATTAACTTCAAATACAATGCATATATTATGAGAGCATGTTTTGTTTGCATGTTCACCACAAGTTATTGTGATAACTGCAGACTTGATTCCTTGCAAAGGGTATCTATTTGGTGTTTGAACATTTTAACACCGGTTTTATTGCCAGAAAAGGATAAACCTGTTCTCATTTTTCATTATTTGATACTGGAAAAAAAGGTCCCATGATACCAGTGATGAGTATTTGAACCAGTCCTGGACCTCCCCTAGATGTGCAAACGTCGCCACTAGGGAGACAAAGGCGGCCAGGCAATGGCAGTGGCCACTCACCCCCTCGGTACTCGCTAACAGCACTTGCCCCAACAGCCCGTTAATGATACGCAGCCCGTTACGGCCACGCGGCCCGTGCATGCTATCCAGCCTGTTAAGGAGACCGCTGTCTTTGTGAGTCTACACATGGCACCTCTCCGTATCCTTCTTCTCGGGAACCTCCCAGCTGTTGCCGAACGTGGCCGCGTCGGGAGCCTGGGAGTGATCGGGCATCGTGAAGTCGTCGCTCTTGTCACCGTTCCACAACCCGCACACGCCACACGTGCCGTTCCGGTACACGTCGTGGTTCAGCAGAGACACCACCACCCTGTCCCGGCCTGTGGTGGGGGGGAGACATGGGGGACATACAGCTTACAATCACAGCCTGCTGTGTCTGTACGGAAAATTATGGATACGTTTCAGGTTTAAGATTCTCAAGGGTAACTTTAGATTTGTATTACTGATAAAATATATATAGATTTACGCAAAAAATAGTGTCGCCGTCCAACGTGAAGTGACATCATATTTCATGGGCAAACTTTGGAAATTATGTCGTGTTTTCTGGTCAATATGAGCCAATACATTTTTTACAGATCATCGAAAATGTAATAGCTGGACTTGGGTTTTGTATTTTTGAAATAAATATGAAAATCAGAAACTCCACTATAATATAAAGGAGAATCTAAAGCAACCGAATTTCTAGGAGTCAACCACGCTACATCTTTCCATGTTTACCATTTTTACTCCCCCACACCAAATACAAAATAACTCGTTCCACACTGCCCTGCGCCGGATAATTGTTAAAGGCACCGGTGGGCAAGCCCAGCACAGGGAGTCTTCACTTAATGTCCTTTATCCGCGTTCCTGAAAAAAGTGACTTTAAGTGAAGCGACGTTAAGTGAGCCTATTTTCCCCATAATAAATAATGTAAAGTCGCAGGATACGTTTCAGTGGGCATTTTTTTTTACCAGACAAAAAAAAAACATTGAGTTTAAAAAATACAGGAACATAATATAAAAGAAATGCAAATACATTGCAAGAAATATAAATACTCATGAAAGAATATAAATTTTAAGAAGATAACACTTCCTATCAGATCCACCAATATCACTTGCTGGCCATTTTTCACGCACTGTTCAGAATAATTGCATCACAAAAGCACGACACTTAGTTCACGTCTGAATCTTGGTTTCGCGCGTGGAACAACTCTGGCGCAATGGAACGAAGACTGAGCTGGGACACAAGCGATGCTGGGATGGCGCCACTTTGCCCCGCCACACGCGACTCCTCTACCCTACAAAGTAGTTCCTGTACTCTTAGGTTTTTTCGGTAAAGTCACGTAACTTTACCGAAAAAACTCAAGAATATGAATCCTTGCAGTCACGAAAGCTTCAAATCTATAATTAGTTCCTGTACGCTGGCAGCGCCGACATAAACGGGAACCTCGCGACATTAGGAGGGGAGTACCGGCGGTTCGCGCTCGTACAACATCACAACGCCTTGCCAGAACCCCACCGTGGGTCATGAATTGGATCATCGTAAATCGGATCCCGGGTTTTTCACCGAAAGTAGAAACGGTAGAAAAGTCTCTTGCCGATGTATTTTTCGTTTTGCCAGCCGTATGTCACGCGGTTTAATTAGTCAAAATCCGTGGGAATAACAAAAGCTCCACGCCAAGTCACACAAGGTTAGAACTCCCTGGAGTAGACAAACGCGGTCCGAACCTCCTCACCATCGTATTCGACACTGAAGAAGGCGTCGGTGGTGAGACGCGCGTAGCCCCCAGAGCTGGTGATGCGGAACCTCTCCCTGGGCTCATAGTACGGCAGGTTGATGGCTTGCCCGTCGAGCTGCGATGCACAAAGATAGAAATCGCCTTCATAGCCTGAACAGACTGTCGGGGCATGTAGCAGCACTGATGAAGTCTACAGCGGCACACAAGGAGGTGGGTGGCCAGCACCACGCCTACTTGGCTGCCTTTGTCTCCCAAGTAGCAATGTTTACATATCACGACAGATACTCATTTGAGGCTGAGTAGACCTAGGGGAAGCCCAGGACCAGTTCAGATAATCACTGTCAATGGTCTTGGTGGTTGCCGTGAGCGGCAATCGAACTCTGCCAGGTTTGTAACGCAGTGCTACGCTACCACTCCCCATACAGACAGACCAGATTTTAACCTTTTTTCGTATGGCTGCTGTAGATGCAGAGCAACAACTACAATTTCACATTCAGGTGACCAAGCCAGATAACCGAGTTAGGAGTAGTGGAGTGTATCGCTGTGATGTCTCTGTCGTATTTGTGCATCGGTCTTTACGTCTTCATTATACGTTGAACGGTCTGTTCTGAATGACCACAGTGGCACACTACTGGACACTTTTTTATTTTCCATTTGTGCATCAGGTATCCACATCTGCTATGGTCTGGGCGAACGCACGTCCGCATATCTCACAGACCCACCGCGATCGCACCTCCCGCTCACTCTGTCGCATTCTCGCACACTCACCCGGGCGGCGCCGCCCTTCAGGAAGGAGACGGTGTGGCCGTAGATCTCGGTGTGCACCTCGCGCGTCCACGCCACGTCCGCGTGGCCCCGGTGCTCGTTCCTGGCGAGCACTCGCCAAGCTGTCGGCTGCTGCTGCCAGCCCAGGCAGTTGGACGCCAACACGAAGGTGCGGGTGCCCATGTAGTCGAAGAGGCGCCCGTCAAACGAGCTGTAGTGGGGGTCGCCGACGGCGTAGCACTCGGCTGTGGAGAGGGGGGGGGAGTGAAACCCGCGATGTTGAAAAGGTAAAGGAGGCACAGCCCAGATATTTTTTTGCCCATACCACCACTGGCAGAAAAGGGACCTCCACTATGGGGGAGCCCATCCTGAGGGTATTTTGGTCTACTCTTCAATGCTGGCCAGACGTCTTGGAAGAGGTGAAAATTATCCACACTGTATCCTGCCACACATGGTCTGCTGAATGACTAACTGTGGTTGGATGAAAACTGCACTGCAAGACGCCTTTGCAGTGGGAAAGGGCAGCGAGAGGTGAGAAAAGGTGGTAAAAGTTGTTCCGCACGTTTCGGACAGGGGCCAAACATAGGCTTATCTAGCCTTCGTTGGGAGCTGAGACCCTTTAACTATGGTTTACCCGCTTATATGAGCACCTCCAATTAGAACGGTTGGCTACATACAGCGTGAAAGAAGGTTCAACATACATACATTGCGGGGGGTTTTCAACTGCCATGCCAGGAGATCGAAGTGAACTGGCGACCTCCCGATTGCGAGCTTACTGGACATCTGTGAAAATGAGCTTCGTAACTCATATCATTCCTCCAGTCTAAATATAGATTCTGATTCTGGATATCCGGTGACTTCATGGCTCAGTGGGCAGCGCTGAACGGGCCACTACAACTCCTACTTTAGAAAGCCACCCCTCTTGTCGACTAAACCACCTGTTTCGTTGTTTAATCGTAAGTTTTCTTTTTCTTCCTAGCTTCAGGTGCCCGGAAGGGGCCCTAGATTTTTAGATTTCCTTCCTTTATTTAGCCTCCCAGGGCAATTCACAGACCCCTCGAGGCCTAGGGCCTTTTGTGGGCAGCTCGAGTCTGACCCTGTGACTATGTTAGTGCTTCATGGCAGACAGGTCCCCAGAGGAAGTGATCCAAGGCTTCGTCCCCACTGGCCTCCCCGATCAAGGCGAGATCAGAGACTCCGGTGTGGAGGAACACGGGAGTTTCTACAAGCCCTCCTGGAAAAGATGGAGGAGAATACAGCCCATCTCTGGGTTCTCAACGAGAAGCTAAGTGAGGTCTGGGAGAGGATGGAGAGGCAGGAGGCCTGGAGGAGTAGAGTGAGACGGGCAGGACCCACAAAACCACGCTGATGGAAGCTTGAGGATGCTTAACAACAAGGCTGGACACAAAGGGGCGTGAGTGCCAACTTGAAGCCTACGGCCTCCCCGAGGGAGTCAAGGTGCTCTCACTTCCATTCA
The DNA here is from genome assembly GCA_014621495.2 of Entosphenus tridentatus. Classification (NCBI taxonomy): domain Eukaryota; kingdom Metazoa; phylum Chordata; class Hyperoartia; order Petromyzontiformes; family Petromyzontidae; genus Entosphenus; species Entosphenus tridentatus. Next base: position 1,537,626 of record CM025665.2, read on the forward strand.
GAAGCACCTGACCAAAGCTCGAAGAAGCTGGGAATTTCCCGGCACACAGCCTGTGAAGTCGGAGGGGATAGTACAGGAATGCCGGGTGGGAGGGACCTGATGTGGAGTCGAATAACGTGAGACCTCGTCCCCTGCTGATGCTGTTTGCGATCTGCCATGGCGCCTCTGAAGATTTGAAGGCGGCTTAGGCGGCAATAGGCATGGGCACCCTTCTAGAGGGCCAACCGTGTTTTTATCACTCCGGCGGATGCCAAGAAGAGGAATCTTCCCCTGCCCTTGCACAGGGACTTGGTTGGGAGAGCCGGGATACGCTCCCAGCAGCTTTACCCGGAAAAGCTAAGAATCCACGTTGGGGGAAGAAGGCTGTATTTTCTGACGGTGGAAGAAGCAACGGGGTTTTAAAAAGTGCAGCAGATTCTGCAAGGCGTGAATGAGATTGGAGGCCGATCCTGAGTTGGAGCGGCGCGAGACAAACCAGGGCCACGACATCGGTGCCCGGGCAGCGTCGTGCAGTCTTCGGATGGTGGCGTGTAACGGGAGGCGGCCATGCGGCCCTCCAGCCTCTCTCTCTCCCCCACTCACAGTCTCGGTCGGGTCTGGCGTTTCGGCTTCTTCCCCCTCCCCCTTCGGCTTCTCCCTCTCCTCTCTCTAGGCCGTCTCCCCTTCTCTCTCCTGTCTGTTAAACTTTGGTTGCAGGTGGTTGTTTTGTTGTGTTGAATGGTATACTTTCTCTTGTTGTGGGTCGCGTTTGGTAATAGGGTCCGGCCTTGAGCGCTGCACTTTGGTGTCATCGTGAGTCCATGGTTGACTACATCTGGGCTCGGCTTTGAGCCCATTGGCATCTATTTTTGTGTTCCCCTGCTAAGTTTTGTGAAGTTTTCTTTCCACATTTTTCCCTCGCGCGACAGATGTTGTGTCCCAATCGGGACAGCTCGAATACTTCCCTCTGGCCCAGCTCTGTTCCCGGCAGTAATGCCTGGTGCGATGGACCCGAGTCCGCCCTCACTTTCAATATCTTCGACACCCCCCCCCCCCCCCCCACCAGCATCATCTCTTTAAATGTTAATGGCCTGAATTACCCACATTAAGAAACAGTCCACCCTTCTTAAATGATGGGTTTTTACACTTTATCAACCAGGGTAGGGCAGGTATACCATGACGTTTCTACTTCGGGTAGCAGGGTTATGACTATCCCGCTCAATATTTATTTTTGTATCTATGGTGACCTTTTTGCAAGTATCAAGAATGATGAAAAATAAGAATAGGCCCTTACCCTGTATGGCAATAAAACAGCTGTTAAGATGTTCAAACACCAAGTAGCATGTTTGTTTGCATGTTTTGCCACAAGTGGGTGTGGTTAATGCAGACTTGATGCCTTGCAAAAGGTGTATATTTGATGTTTGAACATTTTTAAAAATAGTATTTCAGTTGGCATGCTGATGCTGGACCCCAGGATAAATATATTCTCGCGGGTAAAGTGCACGGCACACAACAAAACGTTTCTGAACATTTATAACCCACCTGCCATCAATTCCAAACTTATTTCAGCATTAGTGGCTCTGATCGGAAAAAGAACGGGGGAGATAGCCATGGGAGAGGACTGAAACTTGGCCCAGTCAATCATTGTGACGTCACGTTTACTTGCGAAGTGATTCGCAGCCATTTTATTCATCGATCGAACGATCGACCGATTCACCACCATGCCAGCGTCACGCCGCCACTCGAGCGAATGGTGCTGCCCACCGTAGACCTTCTTGCGCAGCGTGAACACCCAGTCCTTGCGCCTGCGCGCGTTGCTCTTGGTGACGACAGAGCCGTTGACAACCATCATGGCGGCGCCCTCGTCCACGGTGACGTAGAGCGGGACGCCACCGCCGAACACGGACGACGGCGTGGTGAAGCGGACCGCCGTGCCGTTGGGCAGCAGCGTGACCATGGTGCCGTCCACGCGGTACACCTCACGGTCGCTGCGCAGCTCCCAGAAGCGGAAGTACCTCGACACGGTGGGCAAGACGATCTGCGGGGGGTGGAGTTGGGAGCGCGGCAGAGCGAGCAAGGCGTGTATGTAGGGCGCTCGCGTAGATGGTGGCTAAGAGATGTTAACTACCTCGCCTGGTATGCAGGAGGTCGTGGGTTCGATCCCGACCCCGACGTCTGTATATTTGGAGGTTGCATGTTTCTCCCCGTGGTCGCGTGGATTTTCCTCCGGGTCCTCTAGTTTTTTCCTTAATTTTTTGAATCAACACACGTTTAGAATATTTGGCTGCCATACATTTCCACGTAATATGCAACTTCGTTGAGATATCATTTGTAGCAAGGAAACTATTTAAAAAGAGCGAAATAGCTTAGTGAGCCTAACCTGAGAAAATATAAATAGTTTAACTCGAAGTGCCTTTGTCAGCTCCACACCTAGCTGAGAGATTGGTTGCCGCAACCTGGTTGCATGAAACTGATTCACTTATGTGTGGATGTCTGTGCAAACGTTGACGAGCAGCTGTAGAGACGGACTCGACTTGTAAACATCGATCTGCATTGCGATTTGTAGCGACGTGGTTAATCATCACGTGCTGCACATTGGCCAACTGTGATTGCTTGTTACGATCCTGAATTATACGCTGGTCCATTTTCCTTGTTCCCCAACTACTCGCCCAGATGTGGACAAAGCAGCTGTTGGTGATGATGCAGAGTTGGGTTATATTAAGTTAAGCGGCTGTGACGCCTTGTGTGAATGTTGCTTTACACAATCCGATTTTTATTTTGTTAGATTCATTTGTGATTCCTAAAGTGATTTGGTTGCGAACTGACCCGATATCAAGGACAATTACATTTCACCCATTCTAATGCCATGCCGCAGTCGAGACAAGGGGACTGCAAGTGTCAGCTGTCTCTATGAAGTATAATGAGAATGCAGCACTGGTCGGAAAATGAGACACCCATAGACTCATCACACAGAGACCCAAAGACTCATCACACAAACCCCCAAAGACATACACAGAGACCCATGGATAACAACGGTCCCCTGTTATGTGACGTTTCGCTCCGTGCGCTGGGAGCTTCTTCAGGAACTGAACAGAAACTAAAGAAGCTCTCGGCACACGGCTCGAAACGTCGGAAAAACACGCGGTACACCCTGAGAAATCGGAGAACTGTGTGGCACAACCGCGAAAACCTGCGCAGTTGTAGCCTCGATCAATATTCGTGAGAAACGATTTAACGTTCAGCAACGTCGTCGGACCTTTCCTCACCTCGTCGCTGAAGGTGATCGTCCACTCGATGGGGCAGTCGTTGGTGGTGAGGCTGTCGTAGGAGAACGCGATGGGTCCGCCAGTGCCTAGAGTGGAGACGAGGCAAGACACACTCGGACATGTCTCCTGAGGCAGTGAACTTTTCATTTACACATTATCAGCCCGGGGCAGGTAAGTAAGCACATTTATTCACGCGCAACTCCTGTAACTTAATGCACAGTATTGGACGGGGCTTCGATATACTGTCAGCGTTATTAAACAGCTCTCTCCTGCATTCTCTTCTGAACTGGTTAAATGTCTGTGAAGAGTCTCAAACACTATGCAGCGGGTCTGAGTTCTGGGGGTATGGACCGCTGAGTAGGTGAGTGGATGGGTGAGTGGGTGGATGAATAAGTGAGTAGGTGGGTGAGTAGGTGAGCGAGTGGGTGGGTGACTTCCACGCCAATGGACAGCTGAGTAGGTGAGTGGGTGGATGAGTAGGTGATTGGCTGTTTCGAGTGGTGGTGGCGGGTTTAACGACACATTTATATTTACGCTATCGCGAATGCCCAACTACCACACGCCAGTCTTCTATTGTTGGGGGAGGCGTAAGGTAACATCAGTCTTTCATACACGTGGCAGTGTCCTCTCACCGTACTATCGGATACATCTGCAGAGAGAGTCATCGACGAGTGGTGATCATGTTTAAGCCACCGCGTCTTATGAGCCAATACAAGAACGACAACAACAACAATAATCCGACTTCTGCAATAGTTCAGGGTTCGAGAGACCTGGACGACTACTTATTTAGGCAGCGCGTCGTTGACACACGTAGTCACCTAGGGGCAGGAAACCCTCTAAACAACAACAACAATGCCAAGCGTGACTCCAATGAAGCCATCGAAGCCCCGACCATCACCTCCCATCCAGCGGCACACGTGAGAAGAGAAGTGAGACTTGTTCCCAAACCCCCCTATTTCTATGCTAGCAATTGCTCGACCAATCAGATAGTTAAACAATTTGAAGGCGACAGAGGAGACGCCTCTTTCCGCGATTTTCTACCTTACCCGTCGAGTTCAGAATCGGAATCGACATTTTATCCTGCAGGAATCCGATAAGCTATGAAGCTCTTCACAGATGTCCAGTAGAGGGCGGGTCAGCGAGTTACAAAAACGACAACAACAACACACACTTGGTGGAGTAAAGAAACCGATCGATCATTGGTGGATCAATCGATTGGTTAAACTAATTTCAGGGTCCCAGCTGTGATGATGAACGTGCGTGTGGGCGTTGAGCGATGCGATTGGCTCACCTTCGACGACGACAGTGACGCAGCGCAGCTCCGTCTCCTGGCTGCTCACACACGGCACACATTGGGTGAGTAAACGCGCGCGGGTGAGCTAACGTGCGGGTGAGCTAACGTGCGGGTGAGCTAACGCGTTACAACGCGGAACGCGCACACCGGTATAACGCGGTTTATGAGTTGTCGATCACGAACTACTTTCTTGAGCGGCGACATACACTCGGTTATTTGTCTTGCCGTCTCACGGCGTGCGCGTAGAAGTACAGTTATCGCCGAACGCGTTTTTCGCTTTAACGCAGCACGACTCTTTAGGAACACATCCAGCGCGCTAAACGAGGACTCACTGTACACGGACCAATGGGGAGCCCCACAAGTTGAAGGAATCATAACCCGAACAGCAAACAGCTCCAATCTTATACTAAACACAAATCTGTTGCGATTTGCATCACATCTCATCTCGACCATTCTAACGACCGGCTGCAATATAACCCAAGAGGTCCCCCAAGTGGTAGCGTGAGGTGTACACAGTGCCTCTCTGATCAATGGGACATTAGCCTGCGAGCAGGGGTGTGATGTTCCTTCCTGCGTGCTTTTTTTTGTCCTCCCAACCAAAGAGATTTGCGAGCAAGTCATCAACTTGTGGCCGCGAGGTCGGCGCTCTTGGCCCTCTTTTTGTCGCACAATGCCACGGGGTCTGCAACGTCCCACGTGTGAAGCAGACAAGTGCGCACCATTGGTCGATGCACTTGCAAGTAATTCACTCTCATCTCGTTGCTCCTTTCGACAGTGCCAGTTATGCTACCGGACTCGCTATTGGCGTGGAGTGGCTACTGACGCGTTGCTGTCGGACGCGTAGAAGCAGATCTGGTGGCTCTGCACGTCCGCCCGGCCAGGGGTCCAGCTCAGCGCCGTGTGGAAGAGCTTCGGGTCTCCGGCATCAGCCTCGACGGCACCCTTCTGCACCCCGATGGGCGCGATGGTTCCCAGACGCACGATCGTCACGCTGTGCAAAGACACACAGCAGCAGCAGCAGGTCGAGGTCATGAGGTCGAGGTCAAGGGGATGTTTTCTGGAACGATGTTTTCTGGCTCATCACACGTGGGAGAGAATACTGGCATGCCTCTCTGTGTGCGTAGCTTTATGGTTAAAATGCAAAATCTAGACGGCTAGTAGAGGTTTTGTCCTGAAGCTTGGCTCCTGGATGTTCCAGCCAAACAATTGTGAAACGTGCAGGACGCAAGAGGCTTTGGGACTGATCTTCCACGTCACCGGTACGGGACAGACTCAGTGACTTAAGCCCCACTCACCCTGCCGCCGCGTCGCTGGGCAGGGAAATGTCGACCTCCAGCTTAAATAGGACGCCCTGTGTAGCTTGGAACGCTTTTCCGTTCAGAGGCGTCACTCCCGTGAAAAATGGACCCGAGCAAGAACTTCCAGTCTCGACTGCCAGAGAAAACAACACGACCACAAAACACAGATGTGCGAAGGTTTTCATGGTGATGCAGTGCTTTGCGGCTCCCTGGCCTGGTTTTTCTGGTTACCCGTGATGTCCGATGTTTTTTTTTGTCCACGTGCTGAAGAAGCTTCCAGCACGTGGAGCAAAACATCGGACATCACGCTAAACGACCCGTGACCTTTGACATCGGAAAATCTTACGAGTTTTTATGAGCTTTTAGAAATGTACACTCCTATTAAAGAAGGACACCAGCCTGGACGTCGCACAGATCAACAAGGTCTGTGTCCCCAATCGAGCAGCAGCTATGACGCTATCAGGAAGCAAATGAATCAAAATTCTGAACAGCAACATAACGTGGGAAACATTAGGATCATACGGAGTAGGGAAAAGACTGACAGATTCTGCAGGATATAGGTGAAAGGTCAAAGTCAGCAGTACAAGTTTGGACAGAAAACAGGAGAATGGTTCCCAACAACAATAGAAATGAGATGGGGAGATCCACTATCACCAAACAACTTCGTCACATACTTGGAAAGAGGGATGGATGCCATTCAGGACAAAGGCACAGGGATATTTGTGCAAGGATAAATAATAAACAACCTGAGATTTGTAGGCGACGTAGATCTGATGGAAGAAAGCTTCATAGCACTGCAGGAAAGTGTTTGTACGCTGAATAAGTCAGGTAAGGATGAAGAACTGAGGATTAATGTGGACAATGGTACTCGGAAGGAGAGGAAATTGAGAAAAACGTTATAATAGAAAGCAGCAAGATTGTGAATTTAAAGGAATTTGTATACTTGGGAAGTATACTAACATAGGACGACGACAGCATGAAAGACATCAGAGCGAAGATCGCAAAGGCAAAAGGAGTCATGGCAGGATTCAATAACATCTGGAGAAGCAAACAAATCAGCCAGAATACCAAACTGAACATATTAAGAACATGCGTGTTCAGTGCAGCTTTGTATGCCTAAGAGACTTGGACATTTAAAGTTTCAGTTTTCATTTCATTTATTTGGAATAAACATGTGAGCCATTCGGTTCTTGATTCGGGTGCAACCGCAACAAACAATACAATTGCAAGATACATTTAAAATCTACTGTACGAAAATTGAAACATCCCCTACAAAACCAATAAAATCTTCCAGAAAAAAGCACCGTTTGTTTATGCTGTGTACTAACCTGTGCAAAAAAGTGCAAAAAAAAATCCAAATTTGATGTTAGATCACAATAACAATCAAAATACAATTTAGATTTCGATTTAAAGCTTTCGTGACTGCCGGGATTCATATTCTTGGTTCTTTCGGTAAAGTCACGTGGAAGGGAAATAATAAAATAATAATCCGACAGCTCTGTTTCTTCACCTGAGGACGGCTGCTTGCGTTGTGGCCGAAACGTCGTGGCAATTTTATTATATTATGTTTTATTTTTATTATTTTATTATTTCCCTCTACGTGACTTTACCGAAAGAACCAAGACTACAATTTAGATATTTGCACTCGAAATGAATTGCTACAGGAGGATATGGTATCTAAACTGGACCCAACGGGTGACCAACGTTGAAGTAAGACAAAGGCTGCACATAGAAGAAGACCAGACGATGTAGACGGTGATGAGAAGAAAACTTCCATTATTTGGACACCACATGTTGTAGGATGGACAACACCAAGATAATTAAAAGTGTGTTGGCTTGACGAGCACATAAGAGATTGCTGCCAGAAATATGTGGCACCACTTGAGCATATTGGCACAAGACAGAGGACTGATTTTAAGCTTTCGTAACAGCAGAAATCCATACTCTTTGGTCTTTCGGGAAAGTCACCGTCTTCACCTGAAGACGGTCGCTTGTGTTGCGATCGAAACGTCGTGATCTATTATTGATTTCTACCTACGTGACGTTACCGAAAGAACCAAAGAGTAAAGACGGAGCATTATGGTGATGATGATGATGATGATGAGAAATGTATGAACTCTTTTGCAATTCATTTTGCTTGTTTTTGCTGGAATTTAGATTGGTTTGGTAAAATGAAGACGAACCCGGGTGTTAATATTAGTATATTTTTGTCTTGAAAAGCGACTTGAGTGGTGGAGGGCACAGCCTAACAATGCTATCGGCCACTCATTTAGTCCCATTCATTGGAGAAGTACATCCCCTCTTCAGAACTTGCTGTCAGCTTGGGCAGAATTACAGGAATCATCAACTATTGTTTACACAAGTATAACACAAGTGCTGAAGCACAATGGGTAGCAGCACGCATAAATTTTGCATCAAAACGCGTTTACAAAACACCCAATAATTTTTGTACGTACAGGGCACTTAAAAGGCTCAGCATTTTTAACTGCCTTACATCACGTAACAATGTCATATGAAAGCCGAATAATAATAACAAACATGAGATTTTTTTTCTGCTAAAATTAGTGACATTACCCGATGCCACAATTGGTGGAATTTTTTTTACGTGAAATGTGATGTCATATTTTGTGACGTCATGCTTTGATCCTAAACCACAAAATATCGGATCATTCTAAATTTCACATCTAGCCCAGATTTCAGGCTTATTATATATAATATATATTCTTTGGTTTAATCTGAAAATTACGGAGAACATCACTTAGGGGCCGTCCATAGATGACGTCACGCACCTATGGGGGGGGGGGTCAGGCATTTGTGGCGGTGTGTGACGGGAGGGGGGGGAGTTTGAGAAATGTGACGTCACATCAAAATGCGCAACTTTAGATAAATATAGACAACACGTTCTACTTAATTAAATAGACTTTTAAATGAATGTTTTCTCCTACAACATCAGAGTGCAGCGCCACATTAAAATACGCACTACAATGACAATATATTAAAGCGATTTGAAGCATGTTTTATTTTTTTTGGGCGTCATATTCGAGGGGGGGTCTGACTGTTTGTGACGCCGTGTGACGATGGGGGGGGGGGGTAAAAAATCGTCCAAAATCGCGTGACGTCATTTATGGACGGCCCCTTCGTGACATCACGACGCGCCTGACGAGTGTGCGCGACTCACTCTCGAAGAGGACCTGCAGCGGGATGCTGGAGAGCGGGCTGCTGGGGGAGTACGAGGTGGAGTCCATGGTGATGCTGCTGCGTGGGAAGTCCTCGATCATCAGCGCCAGGGCCCAGAGGCCCGAGGCGTTGGTGGGCACCGTGAACGTGACGGTGCACGCGTCCTGCACCACAAAGCGACACACGTTCGTGCGTGCGTTCGCCGATGCATGCGGTCGGTCAGACTTCTCAAAATTAGTTCTGGCTACCTTCCCCTCGTGCCCGTCGTGTTCCCACATCTCTGAATCACGCTTATTTGGTGGATTGATGATTGTCTTTTTCCAGTCCAGTGACAGCTGTTCCCTATTCCAAGCAGCTTTACTTACGTCGTTGCAACTCCTCCAACACACCATCGACCCCCCTCCCCCCACGCCCTTCTTTGTTCAAATTTAACATTCTGATATTAACCTACAAGGCACTAAATGAACTTGCGACTGTCTAGCTCAAGTCAACTGCTCTTATGCTACACTTTTAAATGTATGTTCCCTCGACTCTGGGATAATCTGTAGTGTAGAGATGGGTATAGCAAGTCCTCGTTTAACGCGGTAGTAGTAGTAGATGCATTGTTGAAAGGTTCCGCGTTGAGCGAAAAACGCGTTCCGCGAAAACAATTTCCCGCCCATAAATAATGTCCTGATAAAGTTTGGCGAGATGTGATGTAGCACACACAGAACCGGCCCTAGACCTTTGGGGGCCCTAAGCAAAATTTAGTTGGAGGCCCCTTTGATGTATGATTTTTTTCACCCACTCGCTAGCAGTGACTCTAGGGGGCCCTCTGCTGGCGACGGGGCCCTTTGCAATTGCAAGGGTCGCTTAGTGGCTGGGCCGGCTCTGAGCACACACACACACAGCAGTGAGATGTGATGTAGTACACACACACAGCAGTGAGATGGTATGCCACCACTGCGTTACTGTTTCATTCCTCGTAGTTTATCGCTGTACCGCTCAGCCATGCAGCTCAAGGTAGTTCGTCGTCTACCGCTCAGAAACCGCGTTATTACAGTGCACGTTCTGCGTTATGACGGTGCACGTTCTGCGTTATGACGGTGCACGTTCTGTGTTATGACGGTGCACGTTCTGTGTTATGACGGCGAACGCTGGGTGATTGTGCATTCTGCTGCTTTACATTAAGACTGTGTAGTCAATATTACGGGGTTATGTTTTGCAGTCTTTGGTAACTGGTCTGGGACCATCAACTTGCTACACTTGTGAACCTGGATTAAACTCAACTCCGCCTATATGCGTCTATAGGCCACTGTGTGCCAATGGGTCTCTATGCAGTCTATGAAACCCGTAGGTTACCGGTGACCGTGCAGAGACCATCAGCTTGCTATACTTGAGAACCCATTTCAATCATGCATGACTGAAACCGGAATTTGAATCCGGGGATCTGAGTTCAGTGCTCTGAAGTCTCATCCATCCGGTTACCTGCCACATGTACCGGTTTTCCACATGAATGAGACGAGAAGCACGTACAGTCGATGGCGAGGTGATTATGTGTGTCGGTGTATTGACATGACGTCACCTGTAACAAATGCGTCTGCAGCCCTGCCCCAGGCTGCATTCAGATCGATGTCTTGTGAAACCATTAAAAGGCATTTGGGTCACAGCTTGGCTCAGTAGTAATAAGTGGAAACTTCACCTGTACCATGAGAGTACCCGGGCCGGCACGGCTCGGATTGTGCCAGTAAGAAAAGGGGTAATGGATGCGACAGGACGCACCCCGTCCAGAGTTCCGAAGGGCGCGACTCCGCAGATGCTCCCGCACTCGTCGAGGCTGTTCCTGTTGGCGTAGCGACACTTCACCACATCCTTGTCGGAGTCCAGCACAGGGATGCTCCACACCGTGGTGCAGCCCACTTTGAGCCTGCGGGACGTCCGTCACACCCGCCGATGTTGAATTGTGCGGGGCGCTCGCACGCTTCGGCAGCTCACGTCGCCTCGTATCTCAACATCTCGCGTCAAGGGAACCGGCACACTGGCGGCTGTCTCTCTGGGGTACAAGGTGTACGCAGAACGGGCCTGCAAGTGGGCAGTTTTCTAGAAGTTGGGGGAAATATTTTCCTGTTCTATGGTTCTTTCAGTCACCTACGTATGGATTCCTGCAGTCACGAAAGTTTCAAATCTAGTTTGACATATTTTCCTGTTCTATGATAGTCACAAAAGACCTCCCGGGGGCGGGGCGAGGGTATTGATTTAATATATTATCCCAAATTAAGAAATCTTGAGTATTTATTTTTTCTCCACCTGATAGATTTGGACCGTGACATAAACACACACGGTCTACTATTTTTCAAATGACATCACGAGATACATAACGTCTACTGTGAAGCAAATGGTGCATCTTTACTTTTTTATTTTACCAGGGAAGGCCCACTGAACGCGATGTAGTTATTTTTGCAGAAGCGACCTGGCTATCACAAATGAAAGCTCAACGAAGTGGCTTATGCGGAAATTTATAGCAGCCAAATAGTCTAAACGCTTGATTCTAAATGTGGAGGGGAAAACTGGAGGACCTGGAGAAAAATCCATGCGTCTCCAGGGAGAACATGCAAAGGCCAAACATAGAGCAGGCGTCAGGTTTGGCATCGAACCCACGACCTCCTGTATACCAGGCGAGGTAGTTAACATCTAGCCACTGTGGCGTCCTTCATGATCAATACATGTGCAGCATTAATCAGCGGTGGCCACCACACTTGAACCACAAACCTCTTTAAGGACACATGGTTTTTTTTTTTTCAACACTGACATTATTTTTGTTGTGTTTATCCTTTAAGTTAATATATTAATCTACTAAAATTGCTAATATGTGTTTTTCTTCAGTCTGTGGGATCACCTCCAATCCTTTGTTTTAAAAACTTGACCGAGAACCCCAAATGAAATCGAGACAACAAAACATAATTGAAGTTGAATGCTCAAAGATTATGCCCTGTAGTCGTTGTTTTTAAAGTCCTAAATTCATTTCAAAAAAGACATCACGCATCGTGCATTACTGTTAATGGAAGCCAACTTTAACATTTGTTAAAATAAATCCAATAACCCAATGTAACTTTTGGGCCACCCTATATAATAACCCTATGTGTCCTGACTTTTGGGCCATCCTGTAGAAACCTGTCACAACATAAACTTGCCACAAGTCTTCTAATCGCTTGGCCCTGCTGCGTACTTGATGAGCGGCTTGGAGGTGGTCATGGGGGAGATGTTGGGGCTGCCGGTGTCGCTCCGGGTGCCCGGGTTGAGTACGGTGATCATGGACCACACCGGGCTGTTTCCAGGGTCGTAGGTGCCCTGAGAAGTGGCGATGGTCACGGGCACCCAGCAACAACTTGCGAAGCTATGGTCAGACACGTGTGCCACAACAACCAATATCATCAGCATTGTGGTGTTTGTTATCATTGCCACCTTCTTCTTGTCGTACGGTTGCTGATGTAGATGCAGAGCAACAACCGCACTTTCACATTCAGATGGGTCAAGCCCAGATTACCACATCAGGAGCAGCAGAGTTGTGCATCGCTGTGATGTCTCCTTTGTATTTGTGGATCGGAGCATTGCTTTGTCATACGTTGTAGGGTCTGTTCTGGATGACCACAGTCGCACGCTCCTACTGGAGTGTTTTTCATTTTCGATGTGCGCATCAGGTATCCGCATCTGCCGGGGTGTGTGCAGTGGATGCGATTTAGGGTGTACCATGAGCTTCGTGGAAGATCAAACCCCAGAGATCTTCTACGTTGGGTCTTTCACAACTCGGTGTTTGTTTGCGAGTTCTTTTGAGCTCCATTCCGCTCCATTCCGCTCTCTAAGCTTCATCGGGGGTTGAATTCGCATCGTTTAAGGTTCAGTTCATGGGTCCAAAAGGGCTTGCGGCGTGACTTCAACTTCACCATACTCTTTGGTTCTTTCGGTAAAGTCACGTAGGTATCAAATAAATAAAATCACGACGTTTCGGGCGCAACACAAGCGTCCGTCAGCAAGTGGGACAACCACGGCAACAAACAATTGCTGAAGTGGGCAAAGGGGGCTGCTGCAACAAGAGGCCATTTCGGCAAGAGAAGGGGGGTGGAGCCAGGGAGGAGAGACAGGGAGGGTGGGGGGGGGGGG
>CM025665.2:1577928-1601202 GCA_014621495.2 Entosphenus tridentatus
CCCCCCCCCCCCCCCCCCCCCCCCCCCCCCCCCCCCCCCCCCCCAATTTCAGAAATGTGACATCACGTAAAAATGCGCAACTTTAAATAAATATAGACAACACGTTCTACTTAATTAAATAGACTGTTAAATAAATGTTTTCTCCTACAACATCAGAGTACAGCACCACATTAAATACGCACTACAATGGCAATAGTTTAAAGCTATTTTAAGCATGTTTTATTTTGGGGTGGGGCAGAGCTTTGTGACGTCATATTTGAGGGGGGGTCTGACTTTTTGTGACGCCGTGACAATGGAGGGAGGGGGGTCAAAAATAATCCAAAATCGCGTGACGTCATTTATGGACGGCCCCTTATGCGATGTGGAGCGCCTTGACTCAAGGCGCTTGACATCGTTTAAACAATAAACAATGAAGCGGTGACAGTGCGACAATGATTTATATGGAGTGTGCAGAGGGTGAGGTGCGAATGACCGTGACAGAGGGGTACTTAGGGGGTTACGAAGAGGTGTGGGGGGAGGGACAGGAAGGAGTTGATGGGACGAGGGGAGGGAAGAGGGAACGGGCGATAGAGAAGAAGTGAGGCTCTAAGAAAGGGACGGAAGGAGGGGGACTGCTCAATGCACGGGGACAGTGCTGAGTCTATGGGCAGTGTTGAGTCTATGGGTAGTGTTGAGTCTATGGGCAGTGTTGAGTCTATGGGCAGTGCTGAGTCTATGGGCAGTGTTGAGTCTATGGGCAGTGCTGAGTCTATGGGCAGTGTTGAGTCTATGGGTAGTGTTGAGTCTATGGGTAGTGTTGAGTCTATGGGTAGTGTTGAGTCTATGGGCAGTGTTGAGTCTATGGGCAGTGTTGAGTCTATGGGCAGTGCTGAGTCTATGGGCAGTGCTGAGTCTATGGGCAGTGCTTAGTCTATGGGCAGTGTGGAGTCTATGGGCAGTGCTGAGTCTTTGGGCAGCGTTGAGTATATGAGCAGAGTTGGGTCTATGTGCAGTGTTGAGTCAATGGGCAGCGTTTAGTCTATAGGCAGTAAACTGTAAGCTAAACTCCATATAAAAATGTTTTTACCAGGTTAGGCCCACTGAGCTATGCAGCTCCTTTTCCGAAGCGACGTAACTACAAATTATAGCTCAACTAAGTGGCTTATCATCATGTGTAAATGTATGGCGGTCAAATACTCTAAACGTGTGATGTTGATTCTAAACGTAGAGAGAAAACCCAGAGGACTTGGAGAAAATCCACGCCATCACAGGGAGAAGATGCAAACTCCAAATATCCAGGCGTCAGGGTCGGGATCGAACCCACAACGTCCTGTATACCAGGCGAGGTAGTTAACATCTCTCCACCATGGCACCCCAGTGTTGATTTTAATGACAGTGCTCGTCTATGGGTAGTGTTTTGAGTCTATGTGCGGTGTTGACTCTATGGTCGGTGTAGAGTCAATGTGCAGTGTTGATTCTAAGATCAGCGTTGCGTCTATCCATGGTATTTAATCTATGGGCAGTGTTGACTATGGGCGATGTTGAGTCGATGGGCAGCATTGAGACTATGGGCAACGTTTTGTCTATGGGCAGTGTTGACTGCTGTCAGTGTTGAGTCTATCGGCAGTATTGTCTATGGGCAGTTTTGAGTCTATGGGCGGTTTTCAGTCGTGGTGGTGTTAAATCTATCTGCAGTGTTGAGTCTATGGGCAGTGATATTGACCTTTCTTGCCAGTATTAAATGATAACAATAGATTTTACCCTTTCTAGCAAAAACACAGGTGTCAATATGTTAAAACACCAAACAGAAATCTTATTCAAGGAATCCTGTCTGCATTAACCACACGTGCTTGTAATATGATGCATTGTCGTTGAAACTGATTGGTCCACACCAGGGACAACTTTCTTTAGGGCCTAGTCTCAAAGTGTTAGACCAGAGAACGCCAAAAGGCGAACAGCACAAAGACAGTGCCACTATCAGGGCATTTGTAGCTCGGGGTGAGCAGCTACAATACGGAACCTTTCTTGCCAGTATTAAAATATAGCAATAGGTTTTACCCTTTATGGCAATAAAACAGAGCATGTTTTTTGTTTGCATGTTCACTACAAGTACGTGTGATTAATGAAGACAGGATTTCTTGAATAAGGATTCGTTTGGTGTTTTAACATCTTGACACCTGCTTTTTTGCCAGAAAGGGTAAACCCTATTGTTATGGGGTCTGTATAGTTGGACAAAGTACACAACCGCCAGCAATTCTCTGCGACTCACGCAATAACGTTAGTCCGCCGGTGATAGAACGCGACTACCGTAAGCGAGTATGACTTCAACCCTGTCCTTCAGCTGACAGAACAGCTCATATGCCGAGATCACTGGCGTCGAAGATGAAGGGCAGGGAGAAGTCTGGGTATGTAAAGGGCGGAGCATCCGTGAGCCGATCGCGCAGCCTGACAAAGGCTGTTTCTTCCTCCATCCCCCAATGAAATGTTTGGTTCTTATTTAACATATGCAGGGGCTTCGTGATTGTGGCGAAATTCGGAACAAATCGCCGATAACATGACGTGAACCTGACAAAACTGTGTACATCACTCACTGATTTAGGGGTTGGACTATTTTGCACACACGCAGTTTTCTCGGGATCAGTAGCAACACCCGACACGCTCACCACATGACTCAAATATTGCACCGACGTTTGCATTAAATGGCATTTGGGTGGTTTTAATTTTAAGTTGGCTGAGCGTACCCTAGGCAGCACCATGCGCAACCGTTGCGGCTGTTCATCAAACGAGCAACCGAACACGACGACTCCATCCAAGTATATGAGCCATGACTCCCACTGTAGACCCAATTCCATGAGTCTTTGGAATGTGGCCGGGGAAAATTGTAAGCCCATCGGTAGGCAATTAGATTCATATAACTCCTGAGGTGTACGAAATGCCGTTTTGGCCCTCGAGGCGTTGTCCAAGGGGAGTTGCCAAAGTCCTGAGAGTAAGTCCGACGTAGAAAAATGTTTTACCCCTGACAATGCGTCTAATGAGTCGTCAATGTGCGGGAGCGGATATGCATCAGCCAACGTGACCTTATATAGGCGGTGGAGATCAACACAAAATCTTAAACTGCCATCTGGCTTTTTCACAAGGACCACGGTAGCTCCACAAGGGAAGGTAAATGGAGAAATCATGTTCGCCGCTAACATCTCATCTACCAACCAACTGTACGTGTGATTTTTCGACGGGGCTCATACGATATTAATTTTTCCGAATAGGGGGAGAATCTCGTGTATCGATGTGATATTCAGCAAGGCTTATATCGCCCTATGTCATACTGCCCCCTGCTGAATAAATCGAAAAATTGCAGGAGCAGTTATCTTGGCCGCTTTGCTCTTCGGACATTTCAGCATTCTCACTCCACAATTTATTTATCCAACTCTCCTCGGCTGACGAAACATCGACAGTGACTCCCGCTATTACAGTTTCTGTTGGGTCCACTGTCCTGATAATTACAGGTCCTGCGTGCACTAATACGGTCCCTGCTTGCACCGCAATCGGTTGCTCCCCGACATTCAATACGTGGAGTGACTCACTTCGGAGACAGGGTTCGTTAAGGCACCTTCTTTATTCCACACGTCAGGGAAATACAGACAGCCTACGTGCTTACACATTAGTCACACATCCGTCTCTTTTGACGGCAGTAATTAGCTAGTACAGTTGGCAGGCTGTCTAGCTAGCGACGTCTAAGGGTGGTCAAGACGGCAGCGACGAAGGTGACGAACAGCGACACAGCGAGGGGGATCCACTTACAGCAACAGCCCCGAGCTCTCGCCCCAGGCCCCCTTTTATCCTCCTGGCGTGGCCTCGCTCCGCCCCCTTTCTGGAACCTACTAGTAGGTTCCCGGGCTTCCAGATGGACCCCTTCCTGAGCTTCTCTTTAGTTCTCCTCATCCCTGGTCACGAATGCTTCTGACCATGACCAAATCGGGTTCCGACCAAAAAATTCACAAATAATTTTTAATCTGGTCACGAACACAAACTCGGGTGGCGATCAAACACGGCCGCGGCCGATTTCCCCTTCCGCGCCATTTTTTTTGTAAGCGCCAAATTTCCTGTTGTTTGTTTACAAACAAACACCCACGTGTGGCCGCTGGCTCAGTCAGTCTGTAGGGTCTAGAACGGACTCGTGACATTCGGAGAGAACTCGGAGTTAAGTTTTGTTTGTTTGTTGAATTACACAAAGTTTAACAGTTATGTATATAAATTTTGTTATATAAAATTCCTAGTAAGATATTAATTTTGTGAGTGTAGTCATACCCCTCCCCCCTCATTCAAGCCGTAATTTAGAGAGCGAAAGCGCTGAGTACGTAAATCGCTAACATAAGAACCCGTTAATCTCTTCTCGCATCATTCATACGATGTTGCGGTGAAGTAAACGTTCATACGATATTACGGTGAATGCTTCCAAAAACAATACTGTACCCAAATATTACTGTCAACTTACTTTCAATAGGAACATGAATTGCTCATACGGATATTCTCTCTCTCTCAGAAACGACTGACTGATGTAGCAGACGAAACAATCATCTTGTTGAACGATTCTAAACCTTGACGCGGCAATGTTAGTTTTCTCTGTTGTTCAAGGTTTTCTCAGTGTTATTCAATGTTTTTACATTTAGTTTACTATTACACTGTGAATTATATGGCATAATTAACTATTTTTGTGCTTAAAAATATATTTAAAAAACAATATTTATATAGAGTTCGTAGGAGTCTGGAACGGATTAATCGTATTTACATACAATCCAATGGGGAAAGTAGGTACGAGTCACGACCAAATCGGGTTGCGACCAAAGTTATGGAACGAATTATGGCCGTGACCAGAGGTTCTACTGTATATACTCCCTCTGCTGACGTGTGTATACTGCCCTCTGCTGTCAGTACCACTTTTCCGTCAGCAGCCAGCGTTAATACACTACATCTGTAAGAACGGCTTTTGGTCCGCTCTTATGACTGTCTGTGCTGCTGCTAACATCAATCTGCGAGTCGTCGCATTCGATGGAGCAATCAAAAGCGACGACTCGGCGCGCGTATTAGTTATTTATTTGTGGTATCTCAATGGTATTAACATTTGCGCGCTTGGAGGAATATTCACAGACTCACTGACCAATGCCTGCACTGTCATGCCCGTCTCGGAATATTTTTCTGTTGGTTTTAGAAAAAAAATGCGAGTTCCGGACGGCGTTTCAATGCAGCATTGATCAGTGAGTATACGCAACGGCAATTGTTTTAAAAGTCGGTTCCCAGCAAGCATGGGCCGCTAGCATACTTGAAAGAGGAATTTAGCATATTTATGGGAAATGCAGATATGGGATTAGTCACTACTTGCATTTCCTATAAATATGCTAAATTCCTCTTGATATGCAAATTCATTTGTCAAGGCGCTCTTCCCCCTCCAACCCAGCTTAAATATACGCTGCCAAGCCTGGTGGTGTTCATTCAGACGCTGTCTTTCCGACAGACCTGTTCTTCACCTGAGGACGGCTGCTTGCGTTGTGGCCGAAACGTCGTGAGAATTATTTTATCATGTTCTATTTTTTTTATTTTATTATTTCCCTTCTACATGACTTTACCGAAAGAACCAAGAAGATGAATCCCTGCAGTCACGAAGGCTTTAAATCGAAACGTTCTACTTAATTAAATAGACTTTTAAATAAATGTTTTATCCTACAACATCATCAGAGTGCAGCACCACATTAAATACGCACTACAATGACAATAGTTTAAAGCGATTTGAAGCATGTTTTTTTTTTGGGGGGGGGGGGGCAGAGCTTTGTGACGTCATATTTGAGGAGGGGTCTGACTTTTTGTGACGTCGTGTGACGAAGGGGGGGGGGATCAAAAATCGTCCAAAAACGCGTGACGTCATTTATGGACGGCCCCTTACCGCCGTTTGCCGCCACATACCTGTTCGTACCGACGTTAAACAACGAGTGTTGGGCGGCAACAAGTCAAATATATAATTGGAAATAATAGTAGCCGACGCTCCAGTATCAATAAATTATAAGCGTACCGCCACTCCGCCCACTGAACCCATGACCCCAGAGGTTCCCGTGGCTGCCGCTAGAACCCTCCAAGACAGCTTCTTCCACTGGTTGCCCAACTCGGGCCACCGGTTGAAAAGCGAGTCCCGACCTTCTTTAGGAGATTTCGCGACCTCATTACCCCCGACACTCGTCGATTTAGATGGTACATGTGACATGGTGATGGACGCGGTGAGTGACGATGAGTCCCTAGATGAATGAGGTGATTTTTTTAGCCGTATGTCTGAGGTGTCACAATTCGCCTGGTGTTGCAGTACCGCGGTAGTTGGACGTCGTCGCTGGCAGCGGGTCGCTCTTGCAACCCCGCGCGATGTGGCCGCAGCGATGGCAGGTGATGGGCGGCCCCCGTCGTGGAATCGCCATCTCTCTCCTGGGCCCGGTCCACCCACGGACCGCCGCCACCACCTCCCGCGGGTCCCCGGTGACCTCTGCTGCTGCCGCGATGAGGGGGGCATCAGCGACGGCGCTCCTTGTCCGTGAGCCGGGCAGGAGGCGCAGCCGACGGGGTCGGGGCTCCCCTCCATCCGAGCCACCACCCGAGTCCGCTGGCTCATCCCCTCGTGGGCCCGCAGGCATCGAGCCACCCACAAAGAACGTTGAGCCTCCTCTTCCACTATGGGAAGCACACCGCCATCTCCTGGACCAACGTCAAAACATTTTAAAATAGATAGTCACCGACTTACGATGTTCCGACTTACGATATTTCGATCTTACGATGGCGATACGACAAAATTGTAAAATATTTTACATTTCGCGCGGCAGGCAAACGCAGCAGCGTACGAGGTACGATGCTGCACGTTGGGACGCTGCCGGGATGTACGCATCTCCCGCCTTGTGTGGTGATGCCTCTCACTCTCAACAGCGGTCGACAGAGTTAAGTTGTCTCGGTGTTAGCGGACAGAATCTTGGTGAGTACAGACAATATGATACGTTACGATACGTGCAATGCATGTATGATACGTAGCTTTAGCAATTTCATTTTAGGGTTACCACGATACGATACGTTCAATGCATGTTAAAAGTTTTTATAGCAGATAGGATTGTTTCCTGAAAAAACTCTATTCAATTGCAGTACATATATGTAGGCTAAGAATTTACGTTGGTTTTTTACTTTACATTTTACTGTGCAATACAGTATTGTAATTAATAAATACATAGAGTATATAGTTTATACAGTACGGTACTGTAAATTGCTGTTTTGCTAAATTATCACCATTCTCTAAGACCCCTGGGTAGACTATAGGCCATCTCCGACTTACGATATTTTTGACTTACGATGGGGTCGTCGTAACGCATCTCCATCGTAAGTAGAGGACTACCTGTACCAGTGAGTCCAACGACGTCTCGTCAAGCCAATTCGTTACTTGTACAGCACGCCGATGTGTTGGAGAGCAAAGCCACAACATTTACAATTAGATTTGAAGTTTTCGTGACTGCAAGGATCCATACTCTTGTTTTTTTCGGTAAAGTCACGTGGCAAGAACATTTTCTTGCTGTGGTGTTCACACCTGATGATGATTGCTTGTGTTGCAATCGAAACGTCGTGATTTTATTTTATTTATTATTTTCTTTACCTACGTGACTTTACCGAAAGAACCAAGAGTATTTACAATTAGATTTACATTCAGATTGTAAATGTTGTGGCTTGGCATGTTCTCTTTACGTGACAACCCTTACTAGTTGACTGTGTCGGGTGGTGGCGGATTTCAACGACACATTTACAATTTACGCGATCTAACCCAAAAAAAACTCAATTATGGATGATATTGGTCGCGAAAGCCTACGTGTTAAACATTACCGTATACAGTATATTAAATAAACTTTCCCGCCAAATATATAAAAAAATCAAATTTAGCGTTACCACCCCCTCCGGCTGGAGCGGACCAATCAGCGCGCGGTTGGCGGTGGGGGGGAGGGGCGGCGGTGGGGGTAGGGTGGGGGGCGATCTGGCAAATCCCGCGGGCCCAAGTCTCGGGGCAGTTCTCACGAGAACCCGAACGAGACTTGAGAGCGCGGAGAGAGAGACCGGGCCAGCGAGGAGGCGACGGAGCAATGGTGAGAGACACTGGGACAGAGCAGAGAGACACGCGGCGGGGTGGTAGAGAGAGACACGCGGGGAGAGACACGCGGGGAGAGAGACAGGCGGGGAGCGTTTGGCGTGCGGTGGTGGGACGCGGTTCGCTGAATTGCGACAGAGACGCGGACAGGCCCAGGCTGCGCGCACTGTACGCACAAGTGAACCGAGCCGTGTTACAGTGCGTACTGTACGTGTGTGTGTAAGGTGCACCTAGCCTGGCACAAGCGCCGCGGTGACTTCGCCGCCACTTAGTAGCGAACGACTGTGACGTGGGGAGCTGTGGCGCGTTGGTCAGCGCGCTGGGCCACGAACCCGGCGACCCGAGTTCGATTCCCGCTCACGGCCAACACCAAGGACGGGTATCTGAACCAGTAAATAGTACTCCCCTAGGTCGACTCGGCCTCAGATGAGTACCTTGTGCGATGCGTAAACATCGCCACTGGGGAGACAAAGGCGGCCGGGTGTGGTGCTCGCCACCCATCCCCTCGTGTGCCGTGCCGGCCTTTATAGGTGCTTGCTAACAGCACTTGCCCCAACAGCCGGCTAAGGCTACACGGGGAATCGTTTTTTTTATTTGCAGTTAACCCATAACACCTGTCCCGTCGCCTATCGGCAGCAAGGGGCTTCCACACCTCACGTGCACCTAGCCTGGCACAAGTGCTGAGGTGGCGTCACCGGCACTTAGTGGCGAATGGTGATAGTTTTTGTGGCACCGTGGTGGCTAGGAGATGTTAACTATCTCACCTGGTCTACAGGAGGTCGTGGGTTCGATCCCGACCCTGACACCTGCTGCTGTATATTTAGAGTTTGCGTGTCTCTCTCATCATCACGGTGGTTAGGAGATGTTAACTTCCTCGCCTGGTACGCAGGAGGTCGTGGGTTCGATCCCGACCCTGACGCCTGCTGTATATTTGGAGTGTGCGTGTTCTCCCTGTGGTCGTGTGGGATTTTTCTTTCATTTAGAGATGAACGTCACGCGTTTAGAGTATTTCGCCGCTATAAATGTGCACGTGATAATTAGCTTCCTTGTGGTATTATTTGTGATAGCCAGGTCGCTTCTGAAAAAAAGCTGTATATCTCAGTGGGCCTTGCTTGGTAAAATTTAAATAAAAGATTGTGTGCAGTATTAAGTCTGCCTGTGTCGATATCGACACAGACAAAAAAAATCACGGATTTGAGAATACGCGCAGCGTAGAGACCTCATCCCCCTTGAGAAGTGAGTGAGGCTTGAACAGGACGCGTCCCGGCCAGACGCAACGATGGAGGGAGGTATTTATACTCTGTGCAACCGCTTGGGATTCTTCCCTGCCCTGCCACCTTTGTTTCCCTCTGCTGCCTCACTAATTATCTGTGCACTGGCGGAGGCGGAGGGGGGGTGGCACGTGCCCCCCCACCCCAGGGACTCTATGAGATGATAGGACAATAGTCTGAGTCTATAATTGGCAATAAGTAACGGCAAAGCAGTTATAAGTGACTCACAGAATTGTGCGCAGTTGCGTATACAGCACACGACTTCCCTGAAGGCATTCACCTTCAGCGAGCGCGATGCCGATCCCACACGGTTCGAATTCGACCCTCGATCGATGGCTGCGCCATCGCCGCTCACGTGTCGAATAAAAGGCAAAGGACAAGTCCTTACTTACTAACAACCCCTATGATTTTTCATTGCTGGAGAGGATGCCCCCCAACTGAAAATCCAGGCTCCACCATTGTCTGTGAGCACCCTCTGTCTGCTACCAGCCGAGTGTGTTCTGTGTCAAACCCGGAATTATCAAATCTTAAGTTTTTACGGAAAAACCGCTCCCTCAGCTTGTCTGCCGTGTGTGTGTGTGTGCTGTTTGCTGCTGGTTGTGGGGAATTGTACAGCGGTTAGCGCACTGCACTACAAACCTGTTGAATAATAGTTCGATTCCCGCTCACGGCCACCAACACAAGTGAAGAATATCTGCACCAGTCCTGCGCCTCAATCGGTCGACTCGGCCTAAAATGAGTACTTGGTGCAATGTGTAAAACTTCAGCAAAACTAAATATTTTATGTTACCAAGTAAGGCCCACTGAGCTATCTATCTCTTTTTCAGAAGAGACCTGGCCACAAATGATCGCTCTACGAAGTGGCCTGTGGAATTTTATTGCAGCAGCCAAATACACTAAACGCATGTTGATTGTAAATGTGGAGGGAAAAACCAGATGGAGGACCCGCAGAAAAGTCTACGCGACCATGGGGAGAGAGACACCGCAAACTCCAAATATGCAGCAGGCATCAGGGTTATGATCGAACCCGCAACGTCCTGTATACCAGGCGAGGTAGTTAACATCTCGCCACCCCAGCACCTGAACGATAGAGCCACAGCCAAAGGAGGGAATGCACCGAGGGCATGGCCACTGTGGAGATGGAGAGATGGAATTGGCTCGAGTGCTTCAGAGATTTAGGCATCCCGAGGTGGTGTGTGAGAGGTGGAGATGGCTTGGGGAGGCCTTCATCCAGCAGTGGATAGGTCACGGCTGATGATGATGTGTGTGTGTGTCTCACAGTTGTTCTACTCATTCTTCAAGTCCCTGGTGGGCAAAGACGTGGTGGTGGAGCTCAAGAATGACCTCAGGTAACATCCAGGTCCTGGGTTCGAATCCGGATATCAGCCGCCCAACCACTGGTGAAATTGGGTTCTCAAGTGCAGCGAGTTTAAGGTCTCAGCTGGGTCACCAGTGACTCACATAGAGACAGAGACCTATTAGACACACACAGAAATGTGTGCGCTTATACACAGTGAGTTGTGATTAAACTCGGTTCATAAGTGTAGCAAATTGAGTCTCGGTCCGGTCACTAATGACCCACACAGAAACGAATATATTCTTGTAAAAAAAACTGTAGACTTTTATAGACATCCATAAGGTCATATAGATACCCATATATTCACACACAGACTTAGTCACCCATAGCTTACACACAGGGCCACAGAACACAATGAGTATGTGTTGTGATGTAAGTAGTGTGTTGGTGATGGGTGTATGTAGTGTGTGGTAATGGTGTGTGTGGTGTAACACTGTCCTGTTGGTGATGGACATATGTGGTGTGTGTGGTGTAACACTGTCCTCTGTTCACCCACAGTATCTGTGGGACGCTACACTCCGTAGATCAGGTGAGTTTGTGTGCAACCAAATCGCCCTCAATGTGCCCAATCTTGTTCGGTCTCAGACGCTAATCAGGATTGAACCCGCCGAGTACATTAGTGGGTGACCGCCAGGGCTTGCCAGGTGTTGTGCACTAGGAGGGGATTAGTAGAGTTAGATGAGACGGGAGAGACAGTAGAGTGAGTGGAGGGGATTAGGTGAGTGATATGAGAGGGGAGAGGTAGGAGAGTGCGTGGAGGGGAGTAGAGTGAGATGAGAGGGGAGAAGTAGGAGAGAGTCGTGGTTAGGAGTTGGCCGTTCACACTGGAGTGTTCTACTCTGTGGACTCATTCCCGATGAGGAACATTTAGCTGGACGTAACTTGTGTGTGTTCTGTGACCATTGACCTGACCTATGTGAGTCTCGCCCTCTGCAGTACCTGAACATCAAGCTGACTGACATCAGTGTCACTGACCCCGAGAAGTACCCACACATGGTGAGTGGTGACCCTTCACTCTCCCGTTACTTTTTATTTATTCTGCTGTTTAGCTTTTTATTTTATTCAGAAGCAACCTGGTCACAAATGACAGCTCAATGAAGTGGCTTTATCGCAGCCAAATACTCTTAACGCGTGATGTTGATTCTAAATGTGGAGAGAAAAACCTGAGGACCCGGATAAAAATACACGCGACCACGGAGAGACATGCAAACTCCAAATTTACAACAGGCATCGGGGTCGGGATCAAACCCATGACCTCTATACCAGGCAAGAGAGTTAATAGCTATATAGCTCCAGTGGGCCTTACCTGGTAAAATAAAAAATGGTAAATAGTTTAGCATGGAGGCCCATACACTCGCACAGATTAAACTGGGTTCTCAAATGTAGCGAGTTATTATTGCTGGAAAATTCATCACCATATTTCAATCCCACCCTCTTGCCTCCTCTGTCTCTCTCTTTCCTCCTCTCTTCCCACCTCTGCCTCTTTCCCTCCGTCTCTATCGTTCTCTCTCTCTCCCCCCCTTGTCCCTGTAGCTCTCGGTGAAGAACTGCTTTATCCGAGGTTCGGTCGTCCGCTACGTGCAGCTCCCGGCAGACGAGGTGGACACGCAGCTCCTGCAGGATGCCGCGCGCAAGGAGGCCACACAACAGAAGCAGTAGACACGGCGACGTGGAGACACGGAGACACGGAGACATGGGGACACAGAGACATGGGGACATGGGGGCGATGAGATGCAGGGGACACGGAGATACAGGGACGTGGGAACGAAGAGAGATGAGGACGTGGGGACGATGAGACACGGGGACAATGGTATGCGAGGACAAAGAGATGTGGAGATGCAGGGGCACGGAGATGATGAGACATGGCCAAAACAAAGATGTGGGGACACAGGGAATTATGGGACACAGGGATGATGAGACATGGGGACACAGGCATGTGGGGGCAGGGAGATGCAGAAATATGGGGACATAGAAACAAAGAGATAGGGGTAAGCGGGGAGACCCCAGGAGACGGATACGCGGAGACATCTGGGCACAGTGCAGGGAGCACGGTGCCAGGTTGCGCACGACGGATTTGTGGGCAGGGGGTGGAGCGCCCTGAGGCATCCAGTTGTTGAGATGAGGTCGTGAGGGTCCAGAAGATCAGAGTCTCGATTGAGACCGAGCTGCAGGAGACCACCTTCAAGACCAGTGTCTTCAGACTCGGTTCCTAGGCACAGTTTGTGGGCCGGGGCTGGGCCATGCTTGGATAATGGCCATACTCAGGTGGTGGCTTTAGGATGAGGTGGAGGCCTTTGCCAAGTGATGGGAAGCTACAGACTGACATCAGTGACAACAACACCGACACGACGCTTACAGAGTGAGTAGGTAGTGAGTGACTGGAACCGTAGTCTCGACACAGCAGGGAGAGGCGAGTAAAATTAGCCTCCCTGTGTCTCCCTCCCCATGTCTCGCTGTGTCTCCTCCGTGTCTCCTCCCTGTGCCTCCCCGTGTCTCGTTCCTGTGCCTCTCTGTGTCTCCCTCCCCGTGTCTCCTCCCCGTGAATTGTAAGTGAATGTTCGTACTGAGTCGGTTTTTGTTTCGTTTGGTGCGGGTGTCATTTGTTTTGTTTTTTTATAAATAAACGTGTACAGCTCTGCTGCTGCCCGCCGTCCCCGTGTGGTATCGTATTTAGCGAGGACGCATCCCTCACCCGTGGCGTCATCGGCTTACGTAGGAAGGCCTCGCCCGATTCTCAAAACGCATTTTCAGGAGGGCGCGGCTACATGAGGGATGTTTGGGCCATTTACATCAGTGGTTTTAGTTGTTTCAGAATCATCAGCGGTGATCATTAATAAAGGTGAAGCAAACTCCCACAGCATGTCAAACGATCATCTCCACCGTTCCTCCCCTAAAACAACCTCCATCTCTTCTCCCCTAGCCCATGATCCAGCGACTACTGATAGTCCCCCAGCTACGACCAGGTCTCCACCAACCCCTATCATTACCCCAGCCCCTATCACTACCCCAACCCCTATCACTACCCTTATCTTACTACCCCAACCCCTATAACTACTCCATCTCACTACCTCAACCCCTATCACTACCTCAACCCATATCACTATCCCAACCCCTATCACTACCCCAACCCCTATCACTACCCCTATCTCACTACCCTAACCCCTATCACTACCCCAACCCCTATCACTACTCCAATCACTATCACTACCCCAACCCCTATCACTACCCCCAACCCCAATCACTACCCCTATCTCACTACCCCAAACCCGATCACTACCCAAACCTCTTATTACACAAATTTCGCTACCACAACCCCTATCACTGCGCCTATCTCACTACCTCAGCCCCCATCACTACCCCAACTATCACTACCCCAGCCCCTAATACTACCCCCACCCCTATCACTACCCCAACCACTTCTGTCATAACTACACCACCACTAACAACCCCACTCTATCTCAACCACTAACGTCTTATGTACAATTGAAAAATTGTAAAGCGCCTTGGAATAAGGCACATTTTAAATCTTTATAAGCTGAGTTGACTGGTGGTGATGATGGCGGAGCTGATATTGATTCTAACTACCGATGGTGTGTATGTATCTCTGAGTCTATACAGGTCTATCTCTATGGGGTTACTTTACCTCTTCTTGGTGTGAAAACCTTGCTGTGGTTTTTGCTTGCTGTGGTTTTCACACTTGATGATGATTGCTTGTGTTGCAATCAAACGTCGTGAGAATTTTATTGCTTTATTTGTATTATTTCCCTTCTACGTGACTATACCGAAAGAACCAAGAATATATTGTGTATTGTTAAGGGGGACCGCACGAACGGCCGCCAGTGGCCAATGAAGAACACTGAAATGACGTAATAGCGGCGTGGTGGTGGTGGCTATGCCACTGTGCGTGGCTGTCTGATCCAGCGGTGCTGTGGAGGCAGCAACAGCAGCGAGGGGTTGGTGGATCACCACCACAGATGGGGTTGCAAAACTTTCTTCTACCCTTGGGTGGGCGTCGAGAAGAAGGAGCCCGTGCCCCTGGCTCTGCCAGGAGAAGGCGGTACAGCAAAAATGTGGACATCACCTGTACCAGATGTTGAACTTCTTTCGCACAGTTCGTAGCTAACCGTGCTAATTGGAGGTTCCATCTGTACGGGGATAGAGTGTTTCCCCCTCGCACGCGTGGGGTTTCTCCGGGTGCTCCGCTTTCCTCCCACACGTGTAAACACATTAACTGGTCGATAACACCTTCATATATGGCAACGTGTTGGCAAATGTTAACTACCTCGTCTGGTATACAGGATGTTGTGGGTTCGATTCCAACCCTGACACCTGCTGTATATTTGGAGATTGCGTGTCTTTCCTCATGGTTCTCGTGGATTTTTCTCCGGGTCCTCCAGTTTTTCCCTCCACATTTAGAATCATTGAGCTATCGTTTATGATTGCCAGGTCGCTTCTGAAAAAGAGCTACACAGCTGAGTGGGCCTTACCTGGTAAAATAAAATAGTTTAGTTTTTAGCTTATATTTTGCGGACCGCAGAGCGTGGACAAATATTGGTCGTGCCGGTTCCTCATCGCGTGGCTGCCTCTGTCTTTCCGGCTCCTCCGTGGTTCCTGAGCAACTGTGCAGATGCCGGTAAAGTAACATCTTCATATACAGAGGACGCAGAGCTTGGTGGGAATGGGAATCTGGCCACCACGTGGCTGCTGCCTTCCTGCTCCTCGTCCGTGGTTCCTCCTCCAGGCGCCTCCTCCGAGTCGTCCCCACTCTCCCCGAGAGCGAGGAGTGGACAATATTAATGTATTATTGCTTTATAATAGCACTGTAATGTGACATTTACCACGTAGGCTCTCGCGACCAATATCCGTAATACAGGTTTTTTTGAGCGGTTTGATTGCGTAACTAACACATTCCTGCGGACGGAGCTGGCGGCGTGGTGTATTCCGCAAATATGCCCGACTGAGGGCGGGCACAAGCCGGCGTGAGTAGGTTAAACGTTGAGTTTTATAAGGGCACCACGGGGTGACCAGCCCCTCCCCACCCAGCCCCACTCCCCACCCAGCCCCACTCCCCACCCAGCCCCACCCTCCCCACCCAGCCCCACCCAGCCCCTCTCCACCCTCCCCACCCAGCCCCTCCCTGCACGACGGACGGACGGACGGACACAATAATCACCTGTGGGCTGCTGAAACCAGGAGGTTCCTACCAGTAACATCATGTGATGAATGGATTCGTCCAACGCGCTCCACCCCCACCGCCTGCTGACTTAATGGAACGGTCCGACCCGGAAGTGGTCCACGTCGCCCGACCCACGTTGCCGGGGTGCGTGGGAGCTCCCGGGGCGCTGCTCTATCCACTGCTGGGCGGCGGCCTCCTCCCCCATCCCCCCACGCGTGGGGAGAGAAGGGGTTGTTTGGCCATACTTCACCACTCCGGTCAGTACGGGTTGTTGGTGAACGATTGGGGGAGGTACCGTGACCAAATACAACAGAGTGTTGGCGAGTAGCAGCACCTACGAAGGCCGGCACGGCGGCACACGACGGGGTGGGTAGCCAGCACCACACCCGGCCGCCTTTGTCTCCCCAGTGGCGATGTTTGTACACACCGCACCAGGTACTACTCATTTGAGGCTGAGTCGACCTAGGGAAGGCCCAGGACCGGTTCAGATAATCGTCGCAGGTGTTGGTGGAGAACACGGTTCCTAGCCGGGTTCGTAGCGCAGCGCGCTACCGCTACGCTACCGCTCCCCTACCGCTCCCCAGAGAGACACATGACGAGATTCACACAAACAGAGATCCACGGTGTTGTTGGTATGGTCCGTCTTGTACGATTTGTCAACGAAACTTGCAAGCGAAAAGCAGCTGGCGACGTGATATTTATTGCATCAATGCGTGTGCAATTTGTACGGCCGCGGGGACACAGACTTATTTAATGTAAAGGTTTTACAGTGGTACCTCGGTATACGACGTTAATTCGTTCCAGAAGGTAGGACTTACACCGACAATGACGTAGACCAAACGAATTTTTCCCATAAGAAATAAAGGGAAAGGAAATAATCCGTTCCAGAGTATAATAAATGACATTTTATATGGTACTGTATATTATATATTAATGGGGTTGTATAAAGTAATTTAGACACTACTTATTACTAAAATGCATAGATACATTTAAATGAATGCAGAAATAAATTAAAATTAATTGAAATTAAAATAAAATTGAACATCACTTTACCTTGCTGAGAGCAGTTGATAGCCTACGAGGATGGCGGTGAAGAAGGGGAGGAGGAGGAGATGTTACTTTTTGGAAGGAGAGTCCCCTTCCATTAAAACTTCAGGAAGCTGAAATTCTGCGGTTTTTTCTTTTTTCTGTCTTTTTTTCTTGACTTGGACCTGGTTGAGGCTCACCGGATTTGAGTTTTACTAAAAACCTGTCCATTGAAGTTTGTTTTTGCCTTCTTCTAAGAATGTTCCTGAAGTGTGACATTGTCTGGTCATTCCACACAATACTGTTACGACTTGTTAGAGCTTTATTGGGGTGGTATTTTTCTGCAAAACTTTGCACTTCCATCCATTTTGCACACATCTCTTGTGGAGTGACGTCACCCGCTAATTATTATTAATGAGGGGGGGTCCATGTGGAGGACGTCACCTGTTCATGATTATTAATGAGGGGGGCTGGTTGACGTGGAGTGACGTCACGCGCGGGACACACAGACATTCTTGTCTCATAGTAAATACTGTTTGTGTGAATCGTGCATACCGTGCATATTTTTTCAAATGATTCCATGTGTATATCACGAATGTGGATGATGGTTCTAACCCTGCTGTCTTCTCCGCAGTGTCTCAGTGTCGCAACATCTCCTCATCTCTCTATCCCACTGAGCTTGCGTCTCCCCAGTGTCTCCGCACCTCTCGCTGCTGTTCCCTGGGCTCTATCTCCATGTCTCTGTTTTTATTGTCCCCGTGTCTATCCCCGTGGCTCCATCTCCTGCACCCCCGTCCCCATGGCTCTGTAATTCGCCGTGCCTGTCCCTGCGTCTCTCGTTGCCCCTGTGTCTCCCCATGCCCTGTAACTTACCGTGCTTGTGTCACAGCGTCTTACAATGTCTCCCCGTGTCCCCGCGTCTCTCCGTGTCTCCCCGTGTCTCCCTGCGTCTCCTCGTGTCTCCCCGCGTCCCCCCGTGTCTGCTAGTTCTCTCCGCATTTCGTCGTGTCTCCCCGCGTCTCCTCGTGTCTGCTCGTTCTCTCCGCGTTTGATCGTGTCTCCCCTTATCTCCCCGTGACTCCCCCCCCCCCCGCCCCTTGTGCAGGCCGTCTCGATGGGAGTTCCCCGCCGGCTGCTGCGCCGTCTGCGCCGCTGGGCGCGCCGCGGCTCGTGCCGCCGCCTCCGCTCGCTGCTGCGCCGCCACCCGGAGATCTGTGGGGCGGGGGCCGGGGGGAGCTCGGCGGCGGGGGCGGCCCTGATCTCGGCGAGCCGCCGGGGCCACGCGTCCGTGGTGCGGCTTCTGCTGCGCCGCGGCGTGGACGGGGCGGCGGCGAGGGGTCGCGGCGGGGAGACGGCGGCGCACGCAGTGGTGCACAGGGCGCTGAGACGGCCCGCGGACAAGGGTGCGGGGACACGCGGGGGCGCTTGGGGAGAGACACCAGGGAGACACGGGGGGAGACGTCATGTAGACCAGGAATGAGACACGTGGAGAGACACGGGGGAGACACCGAACACAACAACGGGGACGTGGGTGGGGATGCATAGGGGGCAAGTGGGGACACGTGGCCATGCCCATGGCAGCTCTGCCTGTGCGTGCGTATTCACCAGTAGCTGTAGGAGTGGGTCGCTGTCGTGTTTAATGCAGCATTGCGCTACAAATGCGGCAGGATCCCGAGTTCGATTCCCGCTCACGGCCACCACCAACCCCAGTGACGATTATCTGAAGGGGTCTTGGGCCTCCCCTAGGTCGACTCAGCCTCAAATGAGTACCCGGTACAGTGCGTAAACATCGCCACTTGGAGAGGCTAAGGCGGCCGGGCGTGGTGTTGGCCACCCACCCCCTCGCATGCCGTTATCGGCCTTCACAGGTGCGACTCACCAACAGCACTTGCCCTAACTGTGTTGAGGCTACATGGTGGATCTTTGTTTGTCGTGCCGCAGGCTGCCTCCGCGTGATCGCCCTGCTGCGCAAGTACTGCCCGGACTGCCTCCAGGTGCGCAACCTGGACGGCATCACCGCAGCACACCTCCTGGCTCGCCTGCCTCACCAGGTGTGCCCCCCCCTCCTCACCCCACTCCCTTCCACCCCCCTCCCTATCCCCTCCTCCCCCAACCCATCTCCCCGTTGCTTCCTCCCTGCTGTGTCTCACTCATCACTTTTCTACTTATCCTCCTCCCTATGTCTATCACCTGCTCCCCCCTCCTCCTACTCCCTGTGTCTCCCACCTCCTCCCCCATCCTCCTCTTCCCCCTCCCCTTCCTCCCCGCGTCTCTCACCTCCTCCCCCCTCTTCCTCCTCTTCCTCCTCATCCTCCTCCTCCGCCCCCACCCCCGCTTCTCTCCGCGTGTCCCATTACCTCCCGCCTCCACCACCAGGGTGGACTTGCGGAACAGCAGGAGGAGGCGGTGTCGCTGGTGGGGGCCATGCTGGGCGAACGTGGGGGTTGGGGCTCCGAGGAGGAGGGGCCGTGGGGAAGCCGTGGGGAGGACTCCGCGTGGCTGCGCCGCGTGCAGGACGAGTGCGAGGACGAGTACAACTCTGCCTGGGGGCGCTATGAGGGTGAGACGCCCACTCCCTCACCACCCGTCCGTGGGTCTCTCTGTGCGAGTCTGTGGGTCACCGAGTGATGAGTCTGCGAGTCTCTGTGCGAGTCTGTGGGTCTCTCTGTGCGAGTCTGTGGGTCGCCGAGTGATGAGTCTACGAGTCTCTGTGCGAGTCTGTGGGTCTCTCTGTGCGAGTCTGTGGGTCACCGAGTGATGAGTCTGCGAGTCTCTGTGCGAGTCTGTGGGTCACCGAGTGATGAGTCTGCGAGTCTCTGTGCGAGTCTGTGGGTCACTCGCACCTCCTCCACGCTTCTCTCACTTTCGCTCCGACCCAGACGACTTCGAGGCGGCAGACGGCAACGGCTCCGAGCCCGAGACCTTCGAGGGCTGGGTTCAGCGCCTGGCCCGGGAGCAGCGCGAGCGCAGCCGCCCGGGCCCCAGCGCCGCCGAGCTCCGGCGCCGGCGGCTCCGCGAGGAGCGCGAGCGGCGCGAGGAGCGCTGGCGGCAGGAGCTGCGAGCGACGCTCGCCACGGAGCGCTCGGAGCGCCAGCGCCGCGCGGCCGCGGCCTCCTCCGCTGCGGCCGACGCCGCCGCCGCCGCCAAGGAGTCGTACGAGCGCCGGCTCCTGGCCGCAGCGGAGAAGCTGGCGCGGTCGGCCGAGTCCGCTGCCGATTCTGCCGGGGGTGGGGCGCAGCGGCAGGGGGAGCTGCGGTACGATGACATCCCGTGGCCGGCGCCGCGCGGCACCGCCGAGGAGATGGCGGCGGTGCTGGCGCACGGCGTGGACCGGACGGAGGAGGGAGGCGCCCCCTACAGGCGCCACCTACGCCGCCAGCTCGTGTTGTGGCACCCGGACAAGTTCGAACAGCGGTTTGGCGCAAGGCTGCACGTGGCCGAGCGGGAGGGCATCCTGCGCACCGTCAAGGAGCTGTCGCAGGCACTCAACAGGCTCATGGGGGCCAGCGCCACGTGATCGCGGTGGTGGTGATGGTGATGAGGAAGATGGTGGTGACGGTGAAGTGATGGTGGTGGTGATCGTAGTGGTGATGATGAAGTTGGTGGTGGTGATGATGATGATGATGAAGGTGATGATGGCGAGCTGTGCTGCAGCAGTTTAACGCGCTGCACTACGAACCCATCGACCCGGGTTTGATTCTCACTCAAGGCAAACACCAGTGATGATTATCTGAATTGGGCCTGGGCCTCCCCTAGGTCAACTCGCCCTCAAACGAGTACTTAGTTTGGAGTGTAAACATCGTCACTGGGGAGACAAAGGCAGCTGGGCGTGGTGCTGGCCGCCCATCTCGTGTGCTGTGCTGGCCTTCATATGTACTACTTGTTCACTTGCCCCAACGGTCTGTTAAGGCTACAGGGGGGATCTTTGTGTGAATGTGTGCATCGGGTCACGCCACTCCTCTTTGCACGAATACACGTCACAATATTAATAAATGTAAATTATCTGAAAGTCTGAAAAATGTACAAACATACCCTTCAAATGTTGAAAATCCAACAATTTTTAATACAAAGATTATCCTGATGTGTACACACGTGACTGTGAGTGTCAAAGCTTCGGGTCTTTTTGGCCACGGTCATTTCCTCCTCTCATGCTTGCGAAACGTGGACCCCCCAAATAGAACATCTACATCAGATCCATAGAGTTACATAGAGATGCATAGAGTTACATAGAGATGCATAGAGTTACATAGATATCCTGAGTTACATAGAGATGCATAGAGTTACATAGATATCCTTAGTTGCATAGACATCCATATAGTTACGTAGAGATACATAGAGTTACATAGATATCCTTAGTTATGTAGAGACGCATAGAGTTACATAGATATCCTTAGTTATGTAGAGACGCATAGAGTTACATAGACATCCATAGAGTTACGTAGAGATGCATAGAGTTACGTAGTTATCCTTTGTTACTACACTTTGGGTCTTTCGGTAAAGTCACGTAGAAAAATAATCAAATCAAATCACGACGTTTCGATCGTAACACAAGCAATCGTCTTCAAGTGAAAAATTACAGCAGGCGGAGTGCTGAGGCAGGAAGAAATTATCATTCCGCCTGCTGTAATTTTTCACCTGAAGACGATTGCTTGTGTTGCTATCGAAACATCGTCATTTTGTATTATTTTTCTATCTACGTGACTTTACCGAAAGACCCAAAGAGTATGAATTATACTAAAGATTTAAGTCAACCTTTGTTACGTAGAGGCGCATAGAGTTACATAGAGATACGAAGAGTTACATCGGTTAAATAAATATTACTTACATGGAGATACAGAGTTACATGGAGACACACCGAGACCACAGCCCAAGACCGTGGGCAGTGGTGGCAGTCCCAGGACACGGCAGGGTGGAGTGAATGTGAAACTCAACCAGCGCCAATCAGAACCAGAATATTGATACTGGAAGAATCCGATGAGTTGTCAAGCTCTTGGTTCACAGATGTCCAGTCGGGGAACGGGGGTCAGAACATTACATCAACAAACAACATACACGAAGACAACAACAATAGCAGTGCAAAGTGAAGGAGGGGAAATCAAGTCACTATGAATGAAAATAAAACAAGTATACGAGTACAAATTGCATAAACATGAACCGGCACTTTTATACAAATCTTGACATCAGTGCGGTTTTATAATCGAGGTTTGTTGGGTTGGATGACCTCAATATTAACGTGTCGTTAACCGCGCCACCACCCGACAGCCAATTATAAAGGTTGTGCCACGTCAACAAAACGTGCCGATTAGCTACTGGTTCAGCACACATCCACTACAACATTTAGAATTCGAGTCGCAATAGTTCAGTCGTAGCGAGAGGAGTGATACGGGGGCGACTGAGCGCTAGTGAGCGAGCGAGGGCAGCGATTCGGTGAGTGCTGGGCTACAGGGCACCCTGTGACTACCTTTGCATAACAGGTGCTATAGGCTGCTTTGGAGAAGTGCTAAACATTTGGGAGCGGCAGCCGCCCGTGAAGTCAAATCAATCCCTGTACTGCACTTCTATGGCTCCCCTTCCTGCCCGATGCATCCTCCACCTTCACCGAGCCAACAAACCCCCGTGACTGGCGTGGTGAAGTATGTCAATCCACGGCTGGAGGCCCTCATCCAGCAGTGGATTTGGCATTGCTGCATGGGGAGCACGTGGGCTCGCTGTTTTATCCGCCGTTGCTGCTGCTGCGTTCACTCTGGCGATGTCTATGATGTTCGTGTCCAGGGAATCTCTGTGCCGTGCTACTCGCTCAACTAAAACTACACTACTTTTTATTTTACCAAACTGAACTAGTTTTTTTTATTTTAACCAAGCAAGGCCCAGTGAGCTTACGTAGCTCTTTTTCAGAAGCGACCTGCCCACAAATGACAGCTCAACAAAGGGGCTCGTCATCATGTGGAACATTTACAGCCGCCAATACTCGCGATGATTCTAAATATGGAGGGAATCCCCGGAGATGGTGATGATGAAACATCCACAGGGAGGGAGAGAGACACGCAAACTCCAAAAAACAGCAGGCGTCAGAGTTGGGATCGAACTCACGTCCTCCTGCACATCAGGCGAGGTAGTTAACATCTCCGAGCCACCGTGATGATGATAAGAGAGACACGCAAACTCCAAATATACAGCGTCAGAGTTGGGATCGAACCCACGACCTCCTGTACACCAGGCGAGGTAGTTAACATTTACCACGACCTCCTGTACATCAGGCGAGGTAGTTTACATCTACCACGACCTCCTGTACACCAGGCGAGGTAGTTAACATCTA
>CM025665.2:1601212-1620627 GCA_014621495.2 Entosphenus tridentatus
AGGTAGTTAACATCTACCACGACCTCCTGTACACCAGGCGAGGTAGTCAACATCTACCACGACCTTCTGTAGACCAGGCGAGGTAGTTAACATCTACCACGACCTCCTGTACACCAGGCAAGGTAGTTAACATCTACCACGTCCTGTACACCAGACGAGATAGTCAACATCTACCACGACCTCCTGTACACCAGGCGAGGTAGTCAACATCTACCACGACCTCCTGTATACCAGGCGAGGTAGTTAAAATCTACCACGACCTGTATACCAGGCGAGGTAGTTAACATCTACCACGACCTCCTGTACACCAGGCGAGGTAGATAACATCTTCCACGCCCTCCTGTACACCAGGCGAGGTAGTCAACATCTACCACAACCTCCTGTACACCAGGCGAGGTAGTTAACATCTACCACGACCTCCTGTAGACCAGGTGAGGTAGTCAACATCTACCACGACCTCCTGTAGACCAGGCGAGGTAGTTAACATCTACCACGACCTCCTGTACACCAGGCGAGGTAGTTAACATCTACCACGACCTGTACACCAGACGAGAAATTCAACATCTACCACGACCTCCTGTACACCAGGCGAGGTAGTCAACATCTACCACGACCTCCTGTATACCAGGCGAGGTAGTTAAAATCTACCACGACCTCCTGTATACCAGGCGAGGTAGTTAACATCTACCACGACCTGTACACTAGGCGAGGTAGTTAACATCTACCACGACCTCCTGTACACCAGGCGAGGTAGTTAACATCTCCTGGCCACGTGGTCTGTTCAGGCTGCACTTTGGGGGATCTTTGGGGGTTCGGTTGCTCCGGTGACCGATGGTGAAACCCACCGGCAACGCGCGTGACGTCATCGCGCGTGACGTCACAGGGAAACTTCCTCGGAGTCTAACATTTGCATGAATCCGTGTGAGTCGACTCCGTGTTTTTGTGGCCGATACCGATTCTTACAGAGACAACGACCCACCCGTGTAGCCTCAACAGACTGTCGGGGCAAGTGCTGTTCGCGAGGTTCCGGCACGGCACAACCACCACGCCTGGCCGCCTTCGCCCTGCCGAGTGGCGACGTTAACTGCACATCGCATCCGGTTATAATTTGAGGCTGAGTCGACCTAGGGGGGTGGGAGGCACAGAACCGGTTCAAACGATCGTCACCGATGGTGACTCGATCGGGTTCGTAGCGCACCGCGCTAACCACTGCGCCACCGCTCCCCCGCGCCGATTGTTCAGGCCCCAGTACAAAACCGAGCGTTGTATCGAATCGCCAATGAATGGACGAGGCGCCAATTCGTTAAGATTCTCGAGATGTTTTTTGTTTATTATCCATCGAGTTCGAGGGGGGTAAATGGGGGTTCGTGTAAATGCCGACATCAGCAAAGGACATTTACGTGCGCTGCCAATGTGAAATAACAACAGGGGGTGGGGACAATTCTGATGCGTTAATTCGTGCTAAAAATAGATGTGTACATTTATATCCTACAGCGGAAGATTAGTGCTGCCGGATACGGCAAACTACATTTGCAAATCTTTGATCCTTAGCCGTGTCCGTAGTAGGGGTCGTATCGATAGTTCAATGTGAATGATCGGTGTGATTGAAAGGCCCTCCCGTGTGTTGTCTTGGGGTGGTCTGGGACTGCTGCTGCTGTTTTGTGTCGCTGCCTTGCCGTGCGTTCATTTTAGTGTCGACAAATGGGACAGCCAGTGCCCATGTATTTATACATTCTAGTGACTCCATTACCCTTCCTATCGGTTGTCTTTGCACTCCTTGTTGTTGTAACTTTATGAAACCCCCCCTCTCCCCCGCATTGCCCCCACTGAACATCTGTGCGGGAAGCAAAGAGCTTCACAGCTCATCGGATTTCTACTCTTGCAGTCTAAATCAAGATTCCGAATCGCCGAACAACAACAACGAATCGAATCGATCGTCGTGCGCTGGACCAATCAGCGTCGTCCGCGAGGGCAACGCCGGACGGTCCCCCCCCGCCCCTTGGCTCGCCTCGCCGCCTGAGCCAATGGGAGGCATCCACGAGCTTTGGCGCCCCTCGACCAATCGGGCGCGTCCACAGCGGCGACTCGACCGTCGCGGGCCAATGGGAGGCGTCCACGCGCCTCCGCCTGGAAGTATATAAAGCGGGCGGCAACGGGAGGAGGTGCCCGTCAGTCATCCGCAGAGCAACGTTGAGGCTAGAGCCTTGCGCGTGGTGGTGGAGAGGAGGCTTCGTGGTCCCGTGAGCGTTAAGTGATCATTGCCAATCGGGGTTCCCGGTGATAACCGACCGGTGGGGGTTGTGTGTAGGTCTCCATTTGACGAAGGCGGTCCAAATCCGTTGGGAGGGGGCAAGGCGCGGGTCGAGCCGGGCGAAGACGAGGCCAAGTCTACGGTACAGCCCAGGAGCATTGTCGCCATAACCCAATTGAGGTGAGTGTCGTGACGGTGGTGGTTCGTCCGCGTCAGCCGTGTTCTATCCACTGCTGGGTGAAGTCCCGCGCCTTCCTCGCCCCGCCAAGCCGATAACCGCGTCTCTCTAAATATCCTGCGGGTTGTTAATCCACCCCTCCAGATGGCAGGACACGTTCGGTGGGCGTCTCGTGCGCGTCCAACGTCGGGCGACGTAACGAGTGGCCCTCGACTGGCCACGCGGGAGCTGACGGAGACGTCAAATGGACGCTGACGACTGCGAATCGATTTGCTAAAAACAACGAATCGATTCCCGCTTGACACGCCCGTCTCCCCGTTCGCAGCGGTGTTGCGCGAATCGAATTGTCGATTCGCGCAAAGAACTCGAGTCGATTCGCGCCTTGCGGTTTTTAAAGCTAAGCGAATGTTGTGCCTGGCTACGGCTTGGATGGGCGATCAACGTACGTAAGTTGCTACAGGCTGCGGTGTCGCGTTGGTAAGCGTACAGTAACCACCAGGTAGCAGTGGAGCGGATAAGTTGTGCAGTACTCCACTGCTGCCGTCTATGTTCGCCGCCGTCGCCAAAGCTTACGCAGTGACCGGCGCGGTGATGTCTGGTTCATTGGCATCGCCACCAACTTCCCCCCCCACCCCCCGGAACGGGGGAACGGAAGTGGGGGGGGGACGGGTGTTGATTCTTGGGTCACGCCCCCCCCGCCCCCCCCGGGTTACGCCAACTCCCCCCCCCCCCCCCGGGTTACCCCCCCCCCCCGCGCCTCCAATTAGCACGGTTGGCTACGTACGGAGCACAAGAAGTTCAGTATACTGTACATACATATACCTGACGCCTCCATTGCAACTTGAAGCGCGCCGTGGAGCCCAGGTGTGTGACTGTCGCCAGGCCTCTGTTTTACCAGGTAGGCTCCACGGAGCTGCTGTGTAGCTCTCTCAGAAGCGACCTGGCCATCGCATGATAGCTCAACGAAGTGGGTCGCGTGGAAATTTATAGCAGCCAAATATTCTTAAACGCGTGACGTTGATTTCTAAATGTGGAGGGGAAAAACCGTAAGGCCCGGGGAAAAATCCATGCGACCACGGGGAGATGATCAAATATCTATCAGGCGTCAGGGTCGCGTTCAAACCTCCGACCACCGCATACCAGGCAAGGGATAACATCTCACCCTGTAGAAGAAAAAGTTTACTCACCCGGCACACCACATCCAGTACACCTCATCGCCAAGGACCTTGGCTTCTACTGCTCGTGTGCCCACGGTTGGCTACGTACGGTGTGAAAGAAGTTTGGCGTACATGCAGAGCGCTAACGAGGCCCTCCTTTGTGCCCGCAGAGCGATGGCGCCAGGGAGGGTGGTGCTGGTGGTGGCGGTGGCGGTGTGCTGCGTGGCGCTGTGCCGTGCAGCCGAGGACGACAAGGAGAAGGAGAACATGGGCACGGTGATCGGCATCGACCTGGGCACCACCTACTCGTGGTGAGGTGCCAGCGCACTCACTCGCACACATATATGCGTGTACGTTAAAAATAATGCAAATAAGTATTTTTATCCTTTCTGACAATAAAACGGGTGTCAAGATATTCAAACACCAACTAGACACTTTTTTCAGTGCATCAAGTCTGCATTGACCACACGTGCTTGTGGTAAAACATGCAAACAAACATGCTCTGATAATAATGCACGCATTGTCTTTGAAACCGATTGACCAACACCAGAGACTGCCTTCTTAATGGCCTTGTCTCGGGGTTCGATCAGAGAATGCCAAAACGCAAGCGGTACAAAGCCAATGCAATTATTGGAGCATTTCTATCTATGGGACCTTTTTGTCGGTGCTTGCGCACTTGCAGCCACTGATGCACCACTCTGCACACTTAAGTGCAGCGCAGCTGTGTGATGTGCGCTCTGCGCACACGACCCTGAATACGTATTCTTGAATTGGCTCTGGTGCCTTGGCTCGCTCGCACGTGTGTGTGTGTGAGAATCCGGGCACCATGTACTCGTGCAAGGGGCCCGGTGCCAGCACGCACACACAAAGACAAACATCCCCCCCCGTGTGTATAGCCTGAACAGGCTGGTGGGGCCAGTGCTGTTAGCGAGTAGCACCGATGAAGGCCGGTATGGCACAAGAGGAAGGGGGTGGTGGCCAGCACCATGCCCGGACGCATTTGTCTCCTGAGTGGCGATGTTTACACATCCCACCAGGTACTCATTTTAGGCCCAGTTTATCTGGGGGATGCCCATAACCGGTTCGGTTATGGGCATCTACCAGGTTCGTAGCACTGTGGTGCTGACCATTGGACGACCGACCCCCCCCCCCCACGCTCTCAAACACGTGTGTGTTCCCTCGCCACACACTCGTGTTGAGCAGCGCACTGAAGTGCAGAGCCAGCCATGCGAGCGCTCTGCAAACGTGCACGATCGTGAATATTTTCATGGCTTTCATTTATTCAATGGCTTTCCCATTTATTCAATCAATTTACTGTCAATTTAATCATCACAGATTTGCCCCCCATTGCTTCCCGTCTATTTTCTTCATCTCGTCACCATCCCATTCATACAACATACACGTACCGTTTAATTATCTTTAAACGCCTCGGTTAAGGCGTCGTATAAATTACGATAAGATCATGCGCATGCATTATCTGGCTTCTCTGAACGCTTGCGCACGAGGGGGAACAAATGGAACTCGCGCCTGGTGAGATGTGCGTCGTGGAATCTGCATGCGCACGCCTCATTCTGTACCCTCTCCTCCCTCCCGGGGTTTTCAAATCCGGCAGCGTGGGCGTGTTCAAGAACGGCCGCGTGGAGATAATCGCCAACGATCAGGGGAACCGCATCACGCCGTCGTACGTCGCTTTCACGGCCGAGGGGGAGCGCCTCATCGGCGACGCCGCCAAGAACCAGCTGACCTCCAACCCCGAGAACACCGTGTTCGACGCCAAGCGGCTCATCGGGCGCTCGTGGACGGACCCCACCGTGCAGCACGACATCAAGTTCTGGCCCTTCACGGTGCGTGGGTGTCGGTAGTTTTCGCCGTGCTCCCTGCCCGCCCCCAGCCCCCCCTCCCCGCATTGTCGCCGATTTTGCCACGGTCACTGCCACCCCTCGTACAATTGCACAAGGTTAACGCGTAGTAGTAGTGGCAGGGCTTTTTGGGGGTTTATAATATAAACGTGTCATTGAGAGCGATCCTTGGATCTCTTCGGCTCAAGTTGTGATTCCACTGCCATGTATGTGTGGCAGTTATTTTCGTGTGGAGCGGAAGTGTCGCGGATAGCGCGCTGCACTACTAACCGGGGGCACCAGAGTTCGATTCCCGCTCACGGCCGCCAATATCAATGACGATTATCTGAAATGTTTCTGGGCTTCCCCTAGGTCGACTCTGCCTCGAATGAGTATCTGGTGTGGTGTGTATACATCACCACTAGGGGGAGACAAAGGCGGCAGGGCGTGGTTCTGGCCACCCACCCCCTAGTGTGCTCTGCCGGCCTTCATCGGTGCTACTTGCTAACAGCACTTGCCCCATCAGTCTGTTTAGGCCATGTGGGGAATCTTTGTCTTTGTTTGAAACTTATTTCACACCGTACAGGTGGTGTGGATTGGTGGTTATGGTGGTGGTTCTGCCTAAGGTACCCTCTGTGAAAGAGCTTCATCGCGCATCGGATTTCTCCCAGGATAAATAAAGATTCTCATTCTGGTTCTCACCCCCCTCTCTCTCTGCTGCCCTGCAGGTTCTGGAGAAGAAGGGGAAGCCCCACATCCAGGTTGAGGTGATAGCCGGCGAGTCCAAGACCTTCGCCCCGGAGGAGATCTCGGCCATGGTGCTCACCAAGATGAAGGAGACGGCCGAGGCCTACCTGGGCAAGAAGGTGCGACGCGCATAACAATGCTCGCGACCACGCTCGCCACGCACGCACCGGGCGAACTTCCCGTTCTGTGGGGGCGGGGGGGGGGTTGGGGAGCACGAGCGTCTCGATTGTCGAGTCTCTCACGAGGGTTTGTTGTTGTCCACAGGTGACGCACGCAGTGGTGACCGTGCCCGCCTACTTCAACGACGCCCAGCGACAGGCCACCAAGGACGCCGGCACCATTGCCGGCCTCAACGTGCTGCGCATCATCAACGAGCCGTACGCAACACACGGGGATGGGGGGGGGGGTACACAGTGGTGGGGGGGGGGGGCCCCCCGGGGGGGGGGCTTTTTTTAATAGAAACTATAAAATGGGGTGCCACGGTGGTGGGGTTAACGGATACCGGCCAAAACACTGGGTGCGAGTTTTTGGCCGGTATCGGTCGACCTCTCGTGACCGATTCTAAAATTGACCCATTGAGCGCTGACTGGCGAACGTGGTAGAGGAGACTCTGTGCTCCCACTCGCCCACCCCCATCCACCCCGCTGATGGCCCTACCGGCTCTGCCCGTCTATCCCCGTGCGTGCAGGACTGCGGCGGCCATCGCCTACGGGCTGGACAAGAAGGAGGGCGAGAAGAACATCCTGGTGTTCGACCTGGGTGGGGGCACCTTCGACGTGTCACTGCTCACCATCGACCACGGCGTGTTCGAGGTGGTGGCCACCAACGGAGACACCCACCTTGGTGAGCAGAGTGCCCCCCCGTGCCCCTTCCCTTGCCGCACCCACCCACTTTCTCCTCTGCCACACGCTTTACCCAACAACCACCACATTCCTGTAGTTGCCCGGCTGGTGGTCCTCGTTTTTAATATTGCTGGGTGTGCCATGGGGGAATGGGGTGCCGCTGTCTGTGGCTAGGAGATATTAACGACCTCGCGTGAAATATTCTCCGGCTACTCCGGTTATTCCTTCTACATTTAGAATCCACGTCACGCTGCCACTATAAATTTCTACGAGATAAGCCACTTCGTTGAGCTGCACAACTTGGGGGGAATTGTTTGGTAAAATAAGAAATGGTTTAGTAGTGTCAGAAGATGCATCGTAAATCGATCTAACAGTAGCATTATATAAACATTGTACATCAGACCGTCGAAAACCAGAGATCGCCCTTTATAGGTAGTTCCTCGATACGAACGTTCCACACTTAAATGAACAAACCCGCCACGAGGCGTCGTTATTTCTGACTTTTTTACGAAAGTTCGGCTCCGTAACCTTAACCGAACTACGGCGTTGCCAGCACGCCGACCTGACCGCGGCTCTCCCACCCCACCCTCCGACCCGCAGGTGGCGAGGACTTTGACCAGCGTGTGATGGAGCACTTCATCAAGCTGTACAAGAAGAAGACTGGCAAGGATGTGCGCAAGGACCACCGCGCAGTGCAGAAGCTCCGCCGCGAGGTTGAGAAGGCAAAGCGCACGCTCTCCACGCAGCACCAGGCGCGCATCGACATCGAGTCCTTCTACGACGGCGAC
Organism: Entosphenus tridentatus; assembly: GCA_014621495.2. NCBI lineage: Eukaryota > Metazoa > Chordata > Hyperoartia > Petromyzontiformes > Petromyzontidae > Entosphenus > Entosphenus tridentatus. The sequence continues at coordinate 1,609,014 of CM025665.2, forward strand.
GACTTCTCCGAGACACTCACGCGCGCAAAGTTCGAGGAGCTGAACATGGTGAGGAAGGGAGGGTCAGCAGTGGTGGTGGTGTCTGTGTAACGGTGTCTGTGTGCTACGTGTAACTGTATATACTCTAACTGTGTGCTGTGTAATTATGTAGGAAATAGCGGTTGGCGCGCTGCACTAAAAGGTTAAATTCCCACTCGCGGCCAACGCTAGTGACGATTATCTGAACTGGTCCTAGGCCTCCCCTAGGTCGGCTCTGCCTCCAAATGAGTGTAAACATTGCTACTTGGGAGACAAAGGTGGTCTGGCATGGTGCTAGCCACCCCAGTCCCTCGTGTACGGTGCAGGCACCTTCATAGGTGCTTGCTAACAGCACTTGCCCCCAACAGTCGGTTCAGGCTATAAGGGGAATCTGTCCTTTGTCGGGTGCCACAGTGGCTATGAAATGTTGACTACCTCTCCTGGTATACAGGAAGGAGGTCTAACGCCTGCTATATAGTTGGAGTTTGCATGTTCTCACTGGTTGTGGGGACTTTTCTCCTGGTCCTCTGGTTTTTCCCTCCATTTTAGAAACACGTTTTTTAGCATTTGGCCACTAAAACATGTCCACCTGATTTGATGAGACGCCAATTCGTTGAGCTATCATGTGTAATAGCCAAATTGCCTCTGAAAAAGAGCTATATAGCTCGATGGGGCCTTGCCTGGTAAAATGAAAATGGAAGTCTTTAGTAGCTTTATTGTAAATCTATATGCTGAACAACAGCGGGGTATGGAGCGCGCACCCTCCACTGTACCGACTTCCTAACCTTGGCCTTGTCACCGTGCCCCGCAGGACCTGTTCCGCTCGACGATGAAGCCGGTGCAGAAGGTGATGGAGGACTCGGACCTGAAGAAGACGGACATCGACGAGATCGTGCTGGTGGGCGGCTCGACGCGCATCCCCAAGATCCAGCAGCTGGTGAAGGAGCTGTTCAACGGCAAGGAGCCATCGCGCGGCATCAACCCCGACGAGGCTGTGGCCTACGGCGCCGCCGTGCAGGCTGGCGTGCTGTCCGGGGAGGACAACACCGGTACGTGTGTGTGCGCTCGTGTCTTTGTAGCGGTTAGCGCTACGCTGCGCTATGAATCTGGCGACCCGGGTTCCATTCCCGCTCACGGCCAACACCTATGACGATTATCTGAACTGGTCCCGGGCCTCCCCTCGGTTGACTCGGCCTCAAATGAGTACCTGGTGCAATGTGTAAACAACGTCACTGCTTGCTTAACAGCACTTGCCCCTACAGTCTGTTCAGGCTACACGGGGGGGATCTTTATCTTTGTAGGGGGCACAAGTGGTGCATCTGCCAGTCAATCTCGGTCAACCCCCATAGCACCTGGGTCTGTCCCATGACCTGCTGCCAGTGGGTACCTAGCCTGGCACAAGTCTCGTGGTGACATCACCGCCACTTGGTGGCGAATAGCGGTTGTTTCTGTTTTGGTGTTGTAAACTTACGTTGAGCACGGTTGGCTACGTACGGTACCAAAGAAGTTCAACAAACATGCGTGGCACTGACAAATGCGGGCACACAAAGACAAAGATTCCCCCGTGTTAGCCTTAACAAACTGTTGGGGTAAGTGCTGTCAGCAGCACCTAAGGAAGGCTGGCACAGCACACGAGAGGGGGTGGGTGGTCAGCAACTACGCCTGGCCGCCTTTGTCTCTCCAGTGGTGATGTTAACACTTCACATGAGATACTAATTTGAGGCTTAGTCGACCTAGGCGAGGCCCAGGACCGGTTCATATTTGCCGCTGTTATTATCCTTGAGCGGGAATTGAACTTTTGTGGCCGGGTTTGTAGCGCAGTTTGCTCACCATTGCGCCACCGCTCCCCACATGCACACGCTCTTGTCTTGGTCATTCTTTATGTACGTGTACAGATTTTTGGTTCATTTACATGTAGGGTGGGTAGCCCTTGCACAGGGTTGGGGCTGGCTACGTGTACACACGGTTAGGGGTTGGAGATTCGTGCCTACGTGCGTGAACAACTCCGGCGTGTGCACATGTACATGCGGGGGTTGGGGCTATACGTGTGCGTGTGGCTTGTTTTGGGAAAGCGCAGCATTGCAATCCATGTGCCAATCGTGGCACCGCGCTTTTTTAAAATATGACGGTGCTGCCCAATCAAAACACGCGCTTGTGTACCTGCGTTGTCCGTCACGGTTGCCGGTGGCTAGGAGATGTTAACTACCTCACCTGGTATACAGTAGGTCGTGGGTTCTATCCCGACCTTGACGCCTGCTGTATATTTGAAGTTTGCAGTGTCTCTCCATGGATCCTTTCCCTCCACATTTATACACATTCGTTTGTGGCGTATTTGGCTGCTGATATAAATTGAGATATCATTTGTTACAGCCAGGTTGCTTCTGCAAAGGAGCTCAAGCCCGGTGGGCTTTACCTGGTGAGAGAAAAATGTTTCTTAGTTTTATTGTCATCGTCACTCTCTCTTTGCCGTGCGCTGCTGCAGGCGACCTGGTGCTGCTGGACGTGTGCCCTCTAACCCTCGGCATCGAGACGGTGGGTGGCGTCATGACCAAGCTGATCCCTCGCAACACCGTGGTGCCCACCAAGAAGTCGCAGATCTTCTCGACGGCCGCCGACAACCAGCCCACCGTTACCATCCAGGTGTTTGAGGGCGAGCGCCCCATGACCAAGGACAACCATCTGCTGGGCAAGTTCGACCTGACGGGCATCCCGCCTGCCCCGCGCGGGGTCCCCCAGATCGAGGTGACCTTCGAGATCGACGTCAACGGCATCCTTCGCGTGTCCGCCGAGGACAAGGGCACGGGCAACAAGAACAAGATCACCATCACCAACGACCAGAACCGCCTGACGCCCGAGGAGATTGAGAGGATGGTGTCGGACGCGGAGCGCTTCGCCGACGACGACAAGCGGGTGAAGGAGCGCGTGGAGGCTCGCAACGAGCTGGAGAGCTACGCCTACTCGCTCAAGAACCAGATCGGCGACAAGGAGAAGCTGGGCGGCAAGCTGTCGGACGAGGACCGCGAGACCGTCGAGAAGGCCGTGGAGGACAAGATCGCCTGGCTCGAGGGCCATCAGGAGGCCGACACGGACGACTTCAAGGCGCAGAAGAAGGAGCTGGAGGAGGTGGTGCAGCCCATCGTGAGCAAGCTGTACGGCGGAGCGGGGGCCGGCCCCGGCGGGGAGGACGAGGGGGGAGAGGAAGGTGGTGACAAGGACGAGCTGTGAGGTGGCGATGGCGGGAGGCCGAGTCGGAGCGACACCCACGGCAATCGCCGCCACCCCTCCATCGGCCAACCACGACCTCTCTGGACTCTGTAAAGTTTCCGCTGTGTTTGTTGCCTTTGTCGTTCAATGATTTTGAGCTGGAGAGAGACTGTGCCCCCCCCACACCCCTGCATTGGTTTGGGTTCACCGGATATTTACACCCTGCCTGTGGTGGGCCCCTAGCACTTGGTGGCAGGGTGGACCCCAGATCTGCATGTGGTGTGGGTCCTGCCACCCCGGAGACGTTGGCGGTGGTGCCAGTGCTGGCTTTGCCTCCTTCTCACCCCCCCCCCCCACCTCTTTCCCTTCCGTTGTTCAGCCGGGGATTCGTCAAACTTGAGAGTTTGCCAGACCAGCACCGCCGTATGGTCACCAAGCGGCTCGGCCTCTCCCAGTGTGTGCTCCAGGTGCCCAGGATAGAGGGGTGGGGTGTATGGTGGGGTTGCGTTATTGAGAGGTTTACTCGGTTTAAGTTATTGCAGAGCAGCAGCGACGGCGACCGTTCAGACCCGATGCAGTGGGGGACTCGACTCGACGGCAAAACGGAGAATAAACGGAAACACGAGAGGAGGCCGCGTGTGACCCGTGGTGTTTTTTTACAAGCGCCCGCCCGCCTTGGGTGCAATTCTGATGCTCCACACTGCAACAACCCCGATTCTGAAGTCTTTATTTGGACTGCATGAGGAGTGAATCGGAGTTGGTTTTCAAATGGTCATTTACAACGGCAGGCAATGCAAAAAACCCAATGGGTGTACAAAATAGAGATGATGGGAAGAAAGTCACGGCAAATACAATTCGTTGTATACAGTCTGTTCTATAACGTGGCAGCATTCCTGAACACACCGCGTTATGCCATAATCGCGTAACAATATAGAGTGAAGCGGTCTGCATTTAACACGTGATGCGTAATGCTGGCCGAACAAAGCCCGAGGGTGCTGTGTAGAGGATCCAGCAGCATCTCGGTGTCTTGTGCGGTGACGTTACGCCGAGGCGGCTCTAACAACCACGTGGTCCTTACCCGCGCGACTAGTTTGCTCTATTGTGTTTATATATCCAATTTGCGTTTATTAAAACACACGATTATAGAACAGACTGTCAGATGTCTCAAGATTGTGCAAGGCAGCTACGACAAAGCCAGTCCCAGACCACACCGAGCACCACTGGGTCCCGTGTTGAACGCATGGAGTGACGCTTCACATTAGGGGTCAAGGCTCTAGTGCTTGCGTCTCCTATGCAGTGTGCGTGCCGATCCTTGGCATGCTTTATGCTGCGTGTAACGGCCTCGTCTACGATGCAACGCGGGGCTGGTGAGGACTGCTGGTGAGGAATCTTTGAGCGTCGTCTCTGCAAACGCATTTGTCCCGCCAAGGACATGGCCTGGTGTCATCGACTGCTGGAAGAAGGCCCCCTCCCCAAGCTCTCGCCACCTCTCACAATCCCATGATTTGTAAAAATAATCCACCCGGCCAGCTGCTCTGCACACGAGCAGATTTGTAACAGCTCCATCTCCCTTACAATCCTTGCCATATATGAAGAGTGAACACTGGGGCTGTTGCCTGTACTGAATAAGAATAACCACAGCCATACATTTTGGTGGTGTAATCACCCAGCCACTTGGCCTTCCAGGCTGGTTGGCAAGGTGGCCTGCACGCCACTGCGTTGGTGGCGGTGTTGCCAGCAAACACCGTTCTGGTGATGTGGGCAAGGCAATTTGGGGACACTGCGGTTGCCAGCCTGCAGACATTGCCACGGGCCGTCTTATATTTAGGAAGTTATTCAGGAGAATAATTTGGGGGGCACGGAAGACGTGGAAGTGTAACGGTGACCGACCGGCGAGTGTCGGTCGGGGTGACTTGATGGAATAATTTTACTTTGGGTTTCCCCACGTGCTTTTTTGTGCCGTTTGTTAATAAAAAAGTTTGAGAGTGCGACGCGGTTTAATGTGTGAAGATTAGAACGCAGTCCTGTGGTGTAACTTTGCTTGTCACCACTAACAATTACACATTGTCTCTGCTGTTTGGCGGAAGGGGGAGCGTTTCGATCCATTTTTCCAGGGTGGGCGCACTCCCCTCTCCCCTCCCCCTGAGGTCTGGGTGCAGCTGCTTTCCCATGGCCAGTCCCCACCGGGTGACCCCAAGAGATTTCTCCAATTCTCGCGGTTCGTGCTGTGGAAATCAAATCTGGTGCCACCCACGCGCCGCTCGCTTCCCCCAGAGTCTTGCTGCTCTGCTCTGACTCAAGCATCTGCTGCTGGCCCCACGGGCTCCCCTGGCGCCATCACCCCCTGTGCCCCCCCTCCCCCAGGCGAGGGGGGTGGGGGGGGGTTATTTATGCTCTGCGCTACTGCTTGGAATTCTCCCCTGGCCTGCCACCTTTGTTTCCCCTCTACTGCCTCATTTTTGCGAGGTCCGCACGCCCCCCCCCCACTACTGATCTGTGTGCGTCCTCTGCCGTCGGTCGAGTGCGTTCTGTCAAACCGGGAATTGTCAAAAGTAAAGTTTTTACAGAAAAACCGCTGCCTCGGCTTGTCCACCGTGTGCGTGCGTGGTGTTTGCTGCTGGGCGTGGGGAGTTGTACGGTGGTTCGCGCACTGCACTACAATCCTGGTGGGCCACGGTTCGAGTTCCGCTCACGGCCACCAACGCCACTGACGCTCTGCACCGATCCTGCCCCTCCCCCTCGGTTGACTCGGCCTCCAAATGAGTGGTGCGATGTGTAAAACCTCGCCACAAAACAACGTTTAGTTTACCAGGTAAGGGCCCACTGAGCTATGTAGCTCTCTTTCGAATTTACCTGGCTACCACATAGCTCAACGAAGTGACTTGTGGAAATGTACAGCAGCCAAAGAATTTGAACCGCATGTTTCGAAATGTGGAGGGGAACTGGAGGCCCCGGACAAAAATCCACGCGCCCGCGGGAAGAACATGCCAACTCCAAATATACAGGCATCGGGTTGGGATCGATCCCACGAGAATTGTAAACCAGGCGAGGTCGTGAACATCTTTCCACCGTGGCACCCAAACACGGATGGGAGGCGGCGGAGGCATTCCAGCTGTGAAAATTCGCCACTCCAATCCTCCCTACGTGATAATCTGGCTCGTCAAACACCTCCATGCAAAATCACAGCCGTTTGTCATCAACAGCCGTACGAAGAGTAAGGTCTTAATAGTCTCACGGAGACCCATCCACTCGCACAGATTAACAGACTCGCACTGGGATCTATAACTTCGCATACAGACCCATAGACTCTCAGATCGAGAGATTCGCATACATTTTGCAGTGGGCAAAGTATAAATTCGCAAAGACAGCCCGACGTAAAGCGACGTCACCGATTCGATTTGAAAGGGAAACATCAACACGCCCATCAATAATCCTCTTCGTGTGGCTGTTGTTTGATGCCGAGTAGAAGCAGTAGTTCCATATCGAGGTGGTTGATGAGCCAGATGACTGCGTCTCGAGTCGCAGAGTGGTGAATCATCGCTGCTGTGATGATGCCTCTCCTTCACGTAGATATGTATGGGACCTATGGGTCTCTTCCGTGAGTATATGGGCATCTATGTAAGTCTATCAGCATTTATAAGTATTGTTTTCTGTGTGAGTATGGTTCTCTGTGAGTATCGGTATCTGTGCGAGTCTATAGGTCTCGCGTCACCTGCTTCAACGTACGTTAAAGAACCCGTGATGTAATTTACAAAGTGCAGGGGAATCGCGTGCAGCAGCAGTAGCATCGCCCCCTCCCGCCAGACTTTCACACACGGGCAGCTGCCACTGGGTGTGCCCCTCGGCTTGATCACACAAGCAGCAGCAACAACATCGCCCCCTACCGCCAGACTAACGCACAGGGGCAGCTGCCACTGGGTGTGCCCCTCGGCTTGACCACACAGCAGCGGCAGCAGCAGTTGCATCGCCCCCTACCGCCAGACTAACGCACACACGGGCAGCTGCCACTGGGTGTGCCCCTAGGCTTGATCACACAGCAGCGGCAGAAATACCAACTCCCGCAGGCTGCGTGCGTCTCGCGTGGTTCCCTCGCTCATGTGTCACGATCGCGCCATTGCCCCCCCATCTCCCCCCTAAGTTGTAAATTCGTCATCGCCTCGTCCACCAAACCTCAGGGGCTCGTAACCCCCCCCCTCTCCCATGGGGAGAATGCTTTGGTCCGAGTGGAAAACCCTCACACCTGGATATTCTCCCTGTGAGGTCACGGGAGTCGTGGGAAGGTGTGTGGTGGTGAGCAGGTGTCGACTGCGCAATCAACAGTGACCTGGGTTCGATTCCTGGCTGTGGCGAACATCAGCACTGGGGGGGGGGGGGGGGGGCAATGAATTCGTTCTAAGCATAGCATCCCCCCTTAAGTCTACAGTCTCATATGAGTGCCCGGTACAAAGTTTAGAAATAGACACTGGGGAGACAAAGGTGGCTGAGCAGAGCGAGGGCCGCACCACCGTCTCTCACCACTCACCAGTGTTGCCAACTCTTGAGTTGGAAAAACCCAGGACGTATGAACAGAGGAAGACGAATATTTCGCAATTCCAGTAGAGGTGGTAACTCAATGTGAATTGTTCTCTTGAGTGCTACATTGTTAATATTGTTATAGAATAACAACAAAAACTCAACACGCAGTTTCGGGCAATGACCCTTCTCAATAGCATATAGCAGCTATTTTCTCAACAACAGGACGAACCCCGGGAAAATTGAACAGGTGACAACCCTCCTTACCACTCAATCACCCATCCACTCATTCATTCAGCCACCCACTCACGCACTTAGCCACTAACCCATCTTCCATTCATTCACCCAATAGCAACAGCCACCATTTGCTTCTAAGTGGCAGTGACATCACCACGGCGCTTGTGCCAGGCTAGGTGCACTTTGAGGTCACGTAAAGTGTCAAAAGCTGGCTGGCAGGAGGTCACGGGGTAGATCCAGAGACCCAGGTGCCATGGATTTATTGACTAGGATGACTGGCAGATGAACCAGCTGTGCATTCTACTATGCCAACTATTTTATCCCCCCGGCGCTTCGCTCGTTGTTGTTTGTGTCACTCCTCTGCCCTCTGTTGTTGCTGGGGGGCGACTCCGTCCAACTGCCCAGTAACATCCTTCATGAACCTCCTCTACAAAGGCAGATTTTGACCCGACTGGTACCAGTTTTCAGCAAGTCGACTCAGCTCCACATCCACAGTCCGTCTCTTTACCAGCGTGGCCGACCCCACAACCCCATACCACGCCGCCAACTTCCGGGTGAGGAGTCAATATTACCTCACCCAATGGCCGGTGGGAGGGGTCGGTGGAAGGCGTTGTTACCGGCATCAGCATCTCCGCGAGGGGCCCGATGGTGGCAGCCGACACCAGGATAACGGCCACGGGTGGTAAGCGGGGGCGATCCGGCCCCTATCTCAGTAACGGAATCCACTCCCCGCTGCCCTCCATGGTGACGCATCGCTGGCGGGGCTGCACATAGAACTCCTGGTTACACACCTGGTGTCCGAGGTGGACCTCAAGGGTGACCCTCCCCAGCAGTCCCATCCCAGCTCCACTCGCAGTGTGCAGCGCGCGATCCGGGGCCTGTAGGCGGCCCATGTCAACTCCGATCGTGTTGCAGAATCCAGGTACGCCGCCCATTTACCTGCCCTTACACCAGCCACGTGGCCCCCGTGATTCCTGCCACTAGCTCCCGCAGCCAGTCGCTCGCAGTCGCCGCGTCCTTAGGTGTTGTTGTCGGCATCTGCGTGGGGGTCACTCGCTCACCATTAATATTATCGTCCATTTGTGTTGGGACCACGTCTATTTCACCCCTAGTTGGTCCACTCTCAAGGGGGCGTTGGCATTTAACCCTGGCGCGTGTCTAGCGCGGGCGATCTCGGGACAGTCTCTCACGAGATGCCCCCGACGGTCACATAGATAACACGCCCGGGGGAGGGCGATGGCTCCATAGGAGGCCCTTGCCCACTCCCCCTCCCACTACTGATACGCATCTGCCCGAACTCTGCCTCTAATTGGGACACCCGCCTGGTTAGTCCCTCTACCGTGGAGCGTAGCCCCCCCCCCCCCCCACCTCGGCCTGGACTACCTCCGTTGTGGACTGCAATTTGTTCATATTTCGGGTCACCTCCCCGCGTACTTGGTGCACCTCCTCACGGGCTTGGGTCACTTCCTCGAGGGCTTGGGTCACTCCCTGCGTAAATGGGTCACATGGCCGGCTACATCCCCTATGCCGGTCTGTATCCCTGGAGGTTCCCTTGTCCCCCCCCCCACACTGTCCTGGCGAGCTCCTCCTCCTCTTCCTCCTCTGGAAGAAGGCTCGCGATGGTGCGCTCCCGTCCCAGCCCTCGAAACTGCGCACACTCATTAGCGAGTCTCTCGTAACCTGTCCTGCGAGGATCGGCCAATATCCTGGCACCAGGAAACCGTGGGACTTTCCATCTAGGGGCCCATCGGATTAAAACCCGATGTGCCAGGCAATCCCCCACCAGGACACTACGTGGGTGCGCTGCGTGCGTGCGTGTGTGTGTTTAGAGCAGGGGCCGGGAGGGAATCGCAGCACTTGCGGAGTTGTTCCGCGGTCGTGGCACCACACACTCACTCGGCCACTCACGCAATCACCCTCTAAGCACTCACCCACTTATTCACCCACCCACTTACCTACCCACTTACTCCCTTAAGCACCCCAAGACCTGTGGATAACTTCGCAGGACAGCAACCTCCTCGTTCCAGAAGAGGACGATCCGTGGAAAACCGGTAGAGGTGGCAACACCAGCAACACCTCGTGGGAGCCAACATCTTCCTCTTGCACCTGTGTGGGTGGGAGCGGGGTGCAGGAGGCAGGGTACAGATGGAGGCGGTGATAAAGGAGCAAGGTCACGGAGATAAGCGCGGACATAAGAGGCGATTGCTCGACGACGGCGCACATCAGTCGCCTGTTGCCTCGACCGCGGTCAGCATCTCTCTCTCTCTCGCCATGATCTATCTACTGCTCGCCGCACTCGTGGGTGCTGCCGGTAAGTGCCGTGCAGCAGCGATGGCGCGCCCACTCCTGCGAGAACGACCCCGTCCCCACGACGAGCGACCTGGCTGTACAGTCCGTCCTCCTACAACGTGGCGGTAGTAGTTGCGTTCCTGAAGACCACTGCATTGTGGAAAAATCTCATTATGGTAACCGTTGATTCAATAGGGAATTAAGGAGTTAGGGGATAGTAGGTTTCAAAAATACGAACATGACTGACATTTTTCATGAATATTTGTTATATTATTGGTAATTTTACGTGTTATTTTACAATTACTGTGTTTTAGTTTAATAATATAATTGATCATATAACCCAAAAATGAGTGAAAAATGCATGTTACAGTGTTAGTCGTGAAGTCGCTCAGTGTAATTAAAAGAAAAAAAGTTTTACGCAAAGCGAGACAAATGATATAGGGTGGCGCACAGTCCACGATAATGCGTGAAATACATAACGCAGGCTGAACAAAGACTGAGGCACGTGGGTAGCAGCTAGACGCATCCAGCAGCATCCCAATGCCTTGTGTGATGATGCTACGCCGTACGACCGCTTACTCCTACCCGCGCGACGTAGTTCCGTTCACTAAATCGCGTTCTATCCCATTCGCATCCGCGTTATATATTTTAAAAATATATATGTTCCCTAATACATTCATCGCGTTGTACCAAAATCCCGTCATGAAAACACGCGGCGTTACAGGAGAGCAGATTGTATGCGGTGCCCAGAAACTCAAGCGGCGAGACGATGGGCAGGAGGACCCAGACGCACAGAGAGAGCCTTGGCACAGCAAACCACGCGTAGCCAATTATCTGGGCTGTGGCCACATCGGCCGGAAAGCGCCCATTGTCAGAAAACTCGCCAGGTTTGAGGCTGCACAGAGCTTGGCAGGCGACCCGCCCGGCGTAGCGGGTGCTGTCGGATGCTTGTGTTGAGGGCAGCAGAAGGGCAGCGCAGAGCATCGCAGCAGCCGCTGCTCTGCGCCCTCTCCACCTTCAGCAATGTGCACTGCCCAGCGGGGTGAGTGAGCTACATGACCTCGCACGCATCCCCTCGCCGTTGCTCGCCGTGTCCCACCGTGGCTACCGTGTGTCCACGTAATCCACCGTGTGTCTCTGTATCTCCATGTCATCAAGTATCTCCTGCACGTGTCTATATGTATCTTCATGTCTCGACGTGTCACTTTCACCTGTCTCTATGTGTCTCTACGTGTCTGTATGTATCTCCACGTGTCTGTATGTATTTCCACGTGTCTGTGTGTATCTCCACGTGTCTGTAAGTGTCTCCACGTGTCTGTATGTATCTCCACGTGTCTGTATGTATCTCCACGTG
>CM025665.2:1622704-1639222 GCA_014621495.2 Entosphenus tridentatus
TGCTGTACTGCTACCCCACTTGCTGTACTGCCACCCCACTACCCCACTCGCTGTAGTCACCCCACTACCCCACTTGCTGTACTGTCACCCCACTACCCACTTGCTGTACTGTCACCCCACTACCCCACTTGCTGTACTGTCACCCCACTACCCATTTGCTGTACTGTCACCCCACTACCCCACTCGCTGTACTGTCACCCCACTACCCCACTTGCTGTACTAACCCACTTGCTGTACTAACCCACTTGCTGTACTAACCCACTTGCTGTACTAACCCACTTGCTGTACTAACCCACTTGCTGTACTAACCCACTTGCTGTACTGCCCCCCCAATCTCGCCTCTGGGTGCAGGGAGACTCTGGTGGCCCCGTGGTGTGCAACGGGCAGCTCCAGGGCATCGTGTCGTGGGGACGCGGCTGTGCGGAACCCAACTACCCGGGCGTCTACACCAAGGTGTGCAACTACAACGCCTGGATCGCCGAGACCATGAGCGCCAACTAGGAACGCGGACACCACACGAGTACCAAACACACGGATACCATGAGTACCATCTACACCGACAGCATGGGTACCAACCACACGGATTTTTTATTTGAGGCTGAGGTGACCGAGAGGAGGCCCATGACCGGTTCAGATAATTGTCACTGCTCATGGTGGCCGTGAGCGGGAATCGAACTCGGCTCGACGGGTTCTTAGCGCAGCGCGCAAGCCACTGCGACACCGGACCCCCTCCCACACACGTACACACACACACGTACACACACACACGCGTACACACACACACGTGTACACACACACGTACACACACATATGCGTACACACACACGCGTACACACACACACGCGTACACACACACGTACATACACACACGCGTGTATACACCCACGCGTACACACACACGTACATACACACACGCGTACATACACACACGTACACACACGCGCGCTCACACACACGGAAGCACGCGTTGTGTCTCTGAGATCACGTGGCCGCTGTTCACTTGACGATAATAAAAACCTGACAACCGCCGTGTCGTACTGAGTGTGAGTCGATCCCTCTCTCCGTCCCATTTTTAGTTGAAAACCCCCACGGGGGGTTGATTTTACTGAATGTGCCGATTATTCTGTCCGTTGAAGAAGCCCAACGGTGTTTCCACACGGGCGATCTCTTGTTGTTGTTGTCTGTGGGTTAGAACGCATAATTGTGTAAAGGAGAGCCGACACAAGGTTGCAGGAGGTTTGTATTTTATTCCTTTTCTCCCATCCACACCTGTACCCAGCCGTCCCATTCTCGTTCCCGCCAACCAACCCCTCTTCTCGCCCGTTCTGTCCCTTATATCTCCTCACATGCTCCTCCCCCTTCTCCTGTCACCGTCCCACTCCCCCTCCTATTGGTGGGAATCCTTCCGCTGACACCCCTACATCTGCATCTCCTCCAATCTGCCCCCCACCACCACCACCACGCCCTGGACTTGCGCAGAGGCCACCACTCGCACGAAAGTCCCAACTACTCCAATCCGCCAAGTAGCTCGGGGACCTCCGAAGTAGTCGGCCAATTCCTTCCCAGTCGCAACCTCAGAAGAGCCCTTTGCTCCCCGTCCCCTCCTCCGTGTTGTCAATAGAACTACGGGTCTCTGTGTCCGCGGGTCGCTGTGTCCGCGGGTCGCTCTCCACGCGGGTCGCTCTCTACGCGGGTTGCTGCACCGTTTCGTAGCATTCTGAGTACCAAACTAAGAGTCTACCAGTGCTGTGTTTTGTGAATGTTATCCACATCGTGCGGAGGCCTGAACATTGCTCTTCAAGTTGATTCGGATCGTTTTTTAGGGTTAGATCGCGTAAATATATAAATGTGTCGTTAAACCCGCCACCACCCAACACAGCAAATCAGTAAGGTTTGCCACATAAACAGAACGTGGCCAATTCGTTGCTAGTACAGCAAAATCGGTGTGTTGGAGAGCAAAGCCGCAACATTTACCATCTGACTACGACATTTACGCCAGTACTTACAACGAGCTTCATCAGGCAACAGCCTTCGTCAGAAATGTCCCCGTTGCACCTGCGACCGACCTCCGAGCGATTGGGAGCTTAGAGCCGGCTGTGGTGCCACTTTGTGGACCACGTCGCCCCGTCTCGATGCGCCAGCTCCAACAGCAAATTGCGCCCACTTCAGTTGGCGGTCGACGTTCGAAGGGATTTTTTTTCAGTTCATGTATTAGGTAGAAACCTGTGAGCCACGCGGCTCTTGAATCGGGTGCAACCGCAACAAACAAAAACACGAACAAAAAACATCTTAAAGTGACTACGCGCAACAGAAAAATCAAGTAGAAAACAGCAAAGTCTTCCAGAAAAAGCACCGAATATCAACAACAAAAAATCCCAGTGGGATGCAAGTCAAACAATAACAACCATAAGACAATTTAGAATAAAGTTATCAGTCTAACTCTGTACTACAACAAACAACAAATATGGCTAAACCAAAACGTTTTCGAAATCACTAGAATAGAGCGATAAAAACAATGTAACAGTGATCACAATGATGGCTGCGACCTCTCTCAAAGGAATGGCGCCGCCGCTGTGGTCGCTGCACACCCCCCCCCCCCCCGTGATCCGTGGTGTATGGTAGCAAGAACAGTTTATGCGAATGGCGTCGCAAGAGGTCACACGTTTGGCGCAATGCTCCTCTGCTATGCGTGATGAATGAATGCGATAGGGAGCGGTGGTGTAGCGTTTAGCGCACTGCTGTTCAACCCCCACGACCCCAGTTCCAATTTACACTCACGGCCAACACGAGTGACGATTATCTAAACCAGTCCTGGGCCTCTCATAGGTCGACGCAGCCTCAAATGAGTACCTGGTGCGGTGCGTAAACATCGCCACTGGGGAGACAAAGGTGGCCGGGCCTGGTGCTGGCCGCTCACCCCCTCGTGTGCCGTGCCGGCCTTCATAGGTGCTCGCTAACAACACTTGCCCCAAAAGTCTGTCAAGGCTACAAACTGGGATCTTTGTCTTTGTATCGTGTGGACCTCTGTGAGCTGAGAAACGAAGTCACCTGACGCTCGGCGCGCAGGGGTTAGGCCAAGTTACCGCTCCAGATCAGCCTCGATTGGAGGCCGCGTCCACCGGCAGTGGCACTGGGCGAGCAACAGTTTCAGGGGCTGCGCCACAACTTCTTAACTGGGGGACACGAGCGAATGTAACCACGTGGCAAGTCAGGCCTGTCGCCGTGCGGTTTGTACTGTGAGCGCACGTGTCAATTGCAGCGCATTCATTAGCAACGTCCCGCTGGAGTTGGCTACCGGGTTCCGGCTTTCAGAAGCCGTAACCGATTCTGAAAACGGTTACCGGTTCAAAGGTTACCAAGCCGGGCGTAAAATTATTTTTTCTCACCTGAACCCCGAACCTTGCTCGGAGCCAGATGATTTACCACAAGCCCCATTAATCGTCATTATTTCGTGAATATGTAAATACCGTTCTTCCATTCGGAAACACTTTCTGCACAATCTGGAACGCGCCCGTTATAACGCGGAACGTGCACCATCATAGCGCGGAACCCCGCATCGTTATAACGCGTTTTTTGAGTGCTCAACGACGAACTATTTTCTTGAGCTACTCACCCACTCGCCCAGCCACGCAATCGCCCATTCACTCACTCACCCACTCACTCGCCCACCCACTCAGTCACTCGCCCACCCACTCACCCACTCACTCACCCACTGACTCTCTCGTCCAGCCACTCACTCACCCACTCGCTACCCATCCACCCACCCACCCACTTACTCGCCCACCCACCCACCCACTCACCCACTGACTCACTCGCCCACCCACCCACTCACCCACTCGCTACCCATCCACTCGCCCACCCTTTCACTCCCCACACTGCGCAGGTCACACCGCTTCTGTTTCCACTTCTTCCCTCGCAGTGTCCGCACTTTGGACTTCCTCTCTCCCAGAATCATCATCGTCTCTCTCCCAAGCTGTCATAGTAACAATAATAACCTTGCTCAATAAAAAAAACTAGTTAAAAGCTAATTATTTATTTATTACAATTTTGATAGTACCAATTGTTGCTGCCCGCTCACTTGCCATTTTGGGTCGGTGTTCAGCCATCGAAATAACCGAAATCTAATTTTCTGTTCCAAGGGCGGCCAGCGGAGGTCGCCAAAGCCATGAGCGCACTCGCCGCTTGTTGCAGAGAATTCGCGAACCGCAATGCAGCAGCTGCCCTGGATATTATCGCGGTGTTAACCTCTAGCAGTGAAACATGAGAGACGCTGTGACGGCATTCGCAAGAATTTGAAAGAAAAACATCAAAACCCACAAATCAATCAGCCAGTTGAAATCTACATAGCAATTATCGCGCCCTTAAGTGCAAACAATTGACAGGACCCTCCTGGAAGAGAGTCGTGAGACCCAAATGAGGATTCATATTCTTAGGTTTTTTCGGTAAAGTCACGTAGGTGAAAAATGAAAATAAAAATTAATAAAAGTAAAATAAAAATAAAATAAAAATAGAAATCACGACGTTTCGGAGGCAACACAAGCTTCCTTCTTCAGGTGGAACCGTCACAGCACGATAGCTGTATCAAGTGAGAGAAATTCCAAGAAAACGGTCCTTGTATATATACTGGTTGAGGGTGGGAGGAGCCAAGGTAGGCCCTGAATATTATTTTTGTGAGGTTCGGTGCGGCTGAAGCACGCTGTTAGGAATGAGCCTTTGTTGTGTAAACTAGGTGCGGATGATGTAAAGGTGCGTGTAAATGGAACTGAGCCTTTTGTAATGTAGAGGTGATGCGGCTGAAATCGTTGCCAGGAAATTAGTCTTTGTTGTGTAGAATGATTGACTGAGCATTTGTTATGTAGAGGTGGTGCGGATGAAATCGCTGCTAGGAATGCTCCAAATATGTGTAGTTAAATCTTTTTTTGCATGGTTAATAACATCTTTCCAATGATTACTAAGTTTGTACCCTTCATCACGGTGGAAATTATGTTTGTGTTTGTATATTTGGATGGCCTCGTGTACAAACCTTTGATTGTAGCCAGGAGGCTTGCAGAGTACCTTGGTCTCGGAAAAGACAATTTCATGAGAGCCCACATCGTTGTAGCAATGATCGGCAATGGCGGAAGAATCAGTTTTGCCGTGTTTCAGATCTGACTTGTGCTCGTTTCGTTTCTCCAATGCAGCAATCACCACAACTACAACTCAGTTTGTAGACTCCAGGGTATTGTAAATCAGGAATGACATCTTTCACAGATGGAATTAGATCACGGATTTTATGTACTGTCTTGAATCGGACTTGGATCAGTATTTGTTTTCATTTGTAGCGACACCAGACACAGCAGTCTTCAACAAATATGAGTCTTTGTTTATTCCAGCGCGAGACACGGGCTTCAAGGATTCCCTTCACTCAAAGCGTCTCAAACGTTCTCACTTTCCCTTTATATATCCCTCAATCCCCTTTCCAGAATGTTCCTTTATAATAATAATGCAATTTGTAACGCGTGCAAATTTGCGGACGGGACGGCCGCAACTCAGAGGCGCGAAGCCAATCTCAGAGTCACTCCAAGTCAGGTTGTAGAGGTGAGTTTTTAACTGTCTCTTGAAGGAGAAAATGGAGGCGATGCTGTCAATTTGCAGAGGGATGGCGTCCCAGACTGTGGGGGCAGCCACCGAGAAGTGGCGCATAGCCGTGAACGTCCTGGATCTTGGTATAAAGAGGAGGTCGTGAGTTGCACTGCGAAGGCATCTGCCGTGTGCTGAGCTGCAAGTCGTCAATAGTGAAGAGAGGTAAGGGGGGCAGGCAGATGTGATAGGGAGCCTGTGGAGGGTGCGGAGAGAGGCGAGTGAGTCGAGACGGGGATGAGTGCGGCCAATGACGACGCGTGCCAGGTTGTTTTAAAGTCTTTGAAGTTGTTTGAGGTTGCCAGAGGAGGACCGAACCTGCTTTTCCTCCATCCAAATCACCTTCCACTTTTCATGACGGATTCCAACCATCCATCCTGTCAATCATCCTCCATTTCCCGCTGTTTCCATGTTGTATTTCTCCTCCCAATGCCTTCAATTCCCTGCCACCAACAAATTGTTTTACTTCCTAAATACCCATGTCATACACGCCGTGTCCTTAACGTCGGGTGAGTATTTTCAGTTGTGATTGAACCACTACATCACCCCCCCCCCCCTCCCTCTGAAGCCGTCCCGGCTCATTTCAGAAGAAAATAAAACAGCGAACAGCAACAACAATAATGAAAAGGCTCCAGGAGAATGCAATATTTTCCGAAAACGATGACATGACAATGTTGGCGCACCTTGGCAACATGAGGCCTGCATATACACAGTGAAAACACAACAACCCAATAATCTGAACACAATGACTCCGTGTCTGCCTAAGTGATTGAGTGACTGCCTGGTCTCAGTGTGTGCGTCGGACTCCCTGCAGCACTCAGGTGTGTGCCGGCAGAAGTAAGGAGTGATGAAGACAAACAAAATCATGAAGTTATCTATACAGACAGCCTGGCACTGGCGAACATCGAAATGTACGTCCCCACGATTTATCAACAACAATGTACGAACAAGACCGCGGGCGTGGCGAGCTTGCACCGTTCTGGAGCAGCGCTCGCGCCACTGAGCACATCGTGCACAGGTCCTCGTCAGCGTCGGCCGAAGAGGCTTGCGGCAGGCAGTCTCTTATTAAGCTCGTAGCTGGGGGCGGTACAGGAGCAGGCAAAGGTGAAACAGGCCCTGGAGGCAGCTGCCGTGGCGTGTCGGACACCCCTGACCCCGGTAGAATAGGGCACAGAGATGAGGTGCATGCCTGGTTCAAGGCGGGACGAGTGCACATAGCACCGATGACATCCTGACTGCACGTGCACACACTGCAGTCGAATTACCTCATTGAACAGGACTGGGCCTTGTCATGGGCGATGCAAATTGGGGGAGGTCCCTACTGGAACTTGTCGGCAATGCGGCCAAGCCTCATCACCCATAGTCCAAGGGAGTGTATGAACTACCTTTTAGTTATTTTGTTCCTTAGCCGCCTGCGCTTTTGCAGAATTTGCCATTGCTGCTGTCTGTGCCTCTTGGCATCGGTCGAGCGTGACCTGCAAGGAAGTAGACCGGCTCGACGCTCTCGTCAAGGTTTTCATGAGCTCATCCTCAATGGGATGTTCGGGCTCACGACCATACATCAGATAGAAAGGGAAAAATCCCATGGAAGCGTGAGGAGCAAGTCTATAGGCTGCCAACACTCCGGGAACATGGAGATTCCAATCAGTTTTGTGTCGAGTCAAAGACATGGCAGAGTATGGCTGTGATGGTCCTGTTTGGCCGTTCCCCCATACCATCCACCTGAGGGTGGTAAGGGGAAGCCCGGATTTTATTTGTACCCAATGCTTCAGAGACCTCCCACAAGAGTTTAGATGAAAAATGTCGACCTTGGTCAGTGAGCAGCTGTTCTAGAGGACCTTTATCCATCACGTAGCCATGAAGAAAAGCTTTAGTTATTGATGTGGCTGTTTGATCAGGCTGTGGCCAAACCATTGGCTACATCGTAAACTATTATACTCCCACCAATAGATATTTATTCCCCCTTGTTGTGCATGGGAAAGGCCCAAGAATGTCGATAGTGACCATTTGATATGTTTTGTAGAAATGAATAGACTGCTTGGGTGGCTGTGATTTTTGTGCTGGGGGCTTGCGAAACGCACACTCAGTGCAATCAGAGACCACGTTATATACATCCGCAGATATGCATGGCCAGCAATAATTTCGCTCTAAGGTCAATGGCGTTTTGCGGTGACCCAAATGCAGCAGCTGTGTAGCATGAACCTCCAGAGTCAACCTGCCACGTAAGGATGTGGGTACCACCAAGCATTTCTGGCAAGTAATTCCATCCCACCATATCAGCAATCCCTCATACAGCACAAACTGAGAAAGCGCAAAGGCAGCAAGCTAGCATCAGCCTGCAGCTGTCCCCAGTCCATGTGAGTCAACCCCATTACATGGTCCTTGTATGGTTCGCCTGCAGGTGGCTCCGAGGACTGCACCTCTGCTACAGGCATAGGTGGTTCCAGAACAAAATGCATGGATCGGCCAGTGCCTACCGTGCATGCAGATTGTCCTCTCAGGGCAACCGGTACAATGCATTGACATTCCCATGTGTGAGGCCCTTTCGGTGGATTATTTGATAAGAAAATTATTGTAATTTTTCCAACCAGCCGACGAGCTGGTCTGACAGATGATCTATGCACAGGTGTAATGCGAGCGTAAACGGGGTTCGCTGCTGGGCTCTGGCCCAATCATACGGCCCGAGGTATTGGGGGGCGGAGCCCAGTATGGGGGCATATGGGAGGGCCCGCCATTCACCTCGGGTCCAATCGGAAGCGAGGTGAATGGGGGTGGAGCCAGCAGGGCGCTATGGGAAGGCCGGATCTGACGGTCCGGAAGGGGAGGAGACAGGATCATGTGGTAAAGGAGATATAGGTGGAAGCCCGAAAGGGCTCCAGGTCAGTTGTTGGAGTGAAGAAGCTGGACCACGTTGGGTGGCCGGAGGGGATCCACGCCATCAGCCACGTGGCTGGAGGAGCTTCGGCACACCGTCGGCCAGCGGTGTGCGGAGTGGGGGAGCGGAAGGACTGACGAGGGAGCGCGTGCGGGGCGCGCGTGAGGAGACGCTGGTCCGCTGTCAGGACCAGCGGGGTGCGAGGAAGAAGCTAAATAAAGAGCAACGGAGACCAGCAGTATGTGACGAAGTCCTTTATTACACAGGGAGTAATGTAGGGCAGCATGGTCAGTGTGAATAGTTAATATGGATAGGCTGCCTGCCCAAGCACCATCAAACTACTGCGGTAAGCAAGTGGTGACTCCGCTGCTCCCCACGTGCGATTTAGATTTTTTTCTTTGCTTTGGATGGTGGGTCAAAGACCTCCCCCATTTCCCAAAAAGCGGCCTGCAGAGTGGCCCTCTGTCCTGCAGGGATGGCTCTGAAGATGGCGAGTGCATCCTCGTCCAGGGTGGTGGGAAGCTCCTTCAATGCCTCCTCTGCCTCAAACCTTCTCACGAAGGCTCTCCAGTCACATCCCATCACCACAAACTCCTTTACCGGCCCCAGTCAGTGGGGCTTGATGGACCCCCTCTCATGCACCAAAGAGGCCACCTCCAATGGCAATGCAGCAGCAGCGCGGAGTGTCCTCCGGTCCGTGGTACCCGCACCAGCCAATGGGACGGGCACAAACATCGGCTCCCTGGAAGGCGACTGCCCTAGCGGCACCACAAGCACCCTTCCTGTCTGTGTTGGCCCGGGACCTCCCTCACTCCGTCCGCCGGCCTCGGGTCTGCCGCCATCTCTGGGGCTCCCTGTCTCACCATCCTCCCTGTGTGAGTTGCACTGCGAAGGCAGTGTAACTTACGAGCTGCAGCAGGAACTGAGAGACCGCGTTTGTTAGGCGATCAATCTGTTCTTCGAGCCATCTCCATCCCTCCACAACCAGCGGTGCTTGCGTGAGCAGAAGCCCTGGTTGTAATGGCCCCACTACCACTGGTGCTGCGACTGCCTCATCGGCGTCTTCTGGGTTTGTTTCGAGGTCACCTTTGCCCGGGATGCTCTGGATAAAGTCTGCTCCCTGTCGCCGGGCATCCCCTGTAGGTTCTTCCATTGGTTAGGGCGCGACATCTTCAAAGTATAACCCCACGCTTCTGACACCAAATCTAGTGACATCCGACACAGTAGTTTTCAATAATAGGAGTCTTTATTTCTTCCAGCATGAGACATGGTCTTCAAGGATTCCCTTCACTTCAAGCGTCCAAAACTTTCTCGCTTTCCTTTTATATATCCCTCAAGCCCATTTCCCAAAGGTTCCTTGACCGGCTTTCCCTCCAGTCAATCAAGTTGTATTTTTCCTAATGGATTCCAACCGTCCATCCTGTCAATCATCCTCCGTTTTCCACTCTATCCATTTGTGTTTTTCCTCCAATCCCTTAAATTTCCCTGCTTATAACCAATCCACTTCCAGGCCTATTAAGTACCAATAAGAGGGCTTGTTTTTACTTCCTGATTATCCGTGTCATGTGGTGCCCACCACGTCAGGTAAGTATCGTTGATAGTGATACGGTCCTATAAATTGATCGGTCTTTATGTGAATAAATGGGTCTTTGTGTGAGTCTATGGGTCGTTATCTGAGTCTATGGGTATCTGTGCAAGTCTATGGGTCTCTGAGCTGTGCGTGTAACGTGTGGGTGAGTGATGGCGCATAGGGGTGAGCCGAGGTGAGAGAGAATCCACCAAAAACCCCCATCTGGAAGCAATGGCGCCACTCAGCCTGGCCTTAATTGGGGGAGAGACACAAATTGGCCAGTCAGGACAGGCCAGGTGACGTGGGGTGAGGGGGCAGTCGATGGGGTAGGTGTTGCTAACAAAAAATCTAGTTTAATATAACGAATTTTCGAGGTTCTGATTGGAGGACACCACACGTGCCAAGTTGATTGACAGGAGCCGAGAGGCGAGAGACGAATGTTTGCCGCCTCGTAACAGGCAGCTGATTGACTGCTAGGGAGGGAGAAATAGAGAAAGGCCGTGTGAGTGGGAATACATGTGGGGATTGAAGCAGGCATTACTGGGGTACGGAGAGAGATGCTCGATGCCCACTACGACCATGTGACTCAAGGAGAAGACGAGCGATGAAATGCCGGGCGGGCGGCTCCGGGACCTCGGTTGCAGCCGCGTTGAGTCATTCAACGTGCGGCTAGAGGTTCCAGCCAAGTCCCTCGACTGTCGCCACGTGGCGTCTCTCAAGAGGACTATTGACAGCATGAACTTCGTGACCATGACTGCAGATGCGCCGAGCTGTTCAACGTGTGGTTGGAGGATTCCACCAAGTAGAAATAGAGTATTTTGAGTGAATACATCGAGAGCGCAGTTGTAGATGTAAAACAAGGCAATGCTGTTGGGTCCTGGGAATCCTTGAGGCTGTACACGACCTTGACTGCAGATGCCTGTACCCTGGATGTATGCTGCCTCATCCCATCACCCAAGAGTCGAGCATTCGGGAGGGTTATTACGAATGGTCGTTGTGTTTTCTGTTTTATTATCATGGTGCTCTGTTATTGCAACACATAGGGGCGCTGTGTAGTCGAGTGTTGTTGAAGTTTCAAGAAGTCTGGAGGAGTGAGTGTACTGGCAGTCTATAATGTAGAATGTAGCCTGGTTCTTAACCTTGGTGAGTGTACTGGCAGTCTATAATGTATAATTAATGTAAAATTATAGACTGCCAGTACACTCACCAAACTTAATAACCAGGCTACAGTCTACATTATAGACTGCCAGTACACTCACTCCAATTAAAAACCAGGCTACAGTCTGCATTAGTGGTTTTACATTTTCAAAAATTATTTTTATTTTTATTCACTTTATTTTTTATTATTCTTTTTATATCTACGTGAGTTTACCGAAAGACCCAAAGAATATGAATTCCTGCCATCATGAAAGTGACTGCAGTCAAAATGTAAGTGTGAAGGAGTCGATAGTATTCGATGTTCTGTAACTTGTCGACGCGCCGGAGCGTGTACTCGGTCAACTCTAACTGTTGACGTGCAGGGGCGCTGCGGAAACTTGTGAAGTCATTATCCACCACTGATTCGTGTCCTTGTGTAGTGAGTCCAACTGAGTCGCAGACGTTAATTTGGGAGCAACACTATTTATTCAACACAACAGCACGAACATAACACAACCTACGTTCGGGTCTCAAATGCCCATCTAACCACGCTACGGCAGAACTAGACGTGGTTCGCTATCCCGGTCCGGACCACAAGCTGGGTCCTGGCTAGAGGCTTCTTCTCCCCGACGTGGATCTTCCAACACCAACACTTGAAGAACCCCGAGCTCCTCACGGAGCTCTCATTATATGCCCCCGGGCTGGGGCTGGCTCCGCCCTTAGCCCCGCCCACCTTCTAGGCTCCTCGGGCCCCTTCTCGAATGTTCCCGAGAGCTCTCCGGGACCACGTGACCACCTCTCGGCCCCCGTCCACCGGTGGCCCCTCTCCAGTATCGTCCAGCACGTGACAACAGGTCAGCCAAAGTATCATGCCCCAGAGTAACCCTGGCCGGCTGACGCTCGCTCTCGCTCCCTCACTGGGAGCCGGCACCGCACACTGCTCGCGTTGCCTTCGCGCTAACCAGTGCTCACCCAACCACCGCTAGAGTTGGTACTGCAGCCCGCAACCCGGGCTGCCCGCAATCACATTACCGGCCGTGACTTCACAAGTCCCGGCACCACAATGTGACAAGTACGGTCACTACACTTGGACAAAGTGTCTCACGGCATAGTTGATTGATATATTGCCCCTCTTCATACTGCCGTTAAAGCACGTTTAAAAGTCCGCATTGGTGCCCTATACAATTGAGGGAATTGCTTGAGCCACCCTCACAGTAGGTCTCTACGTGGTTGAGCCTATGGGTCTCCGCATGAGTCTTTGGGTCTCTGTGTGAGTTTATGGGTCTTTGTATCAGTCTATAGGTCTATGTCAGTATATGGGTTTCTGTATAATGAGCCTGTGGGTCTCTGTTTAATGAGTCTATGAGTTTCTATGTAATGCGTCTATGGGTCTATGTGTAATGGAGTCTATGGGTATCTGTGTGGCCAGTCTATGGGTCTCTGTGTGATGAGTTTATGGGTCTCAGTATAATGAGTCTATGGGTCTCTGTGTGGCGAGTTTATGGGTATCTGTATGATGAGTCTATGGGTCTCTGTGTGAGTCTATGGGTCTTTGTGTGGGTGTATGGGTCTCTGTGTGATGAGTCTATATAATGAGTCTATGGGTCTCTGAATCTATGGATCTCTGCGTGAGTCTATGGTACTCTGCGTGATGAGTCTATGGGTCTCTATGATGAGTCTATGGGTATCCGTGTAATGAGTCTATAGGGCTTTGTGTAATGAGTCTATGGGTGTCTGTGTAATGAGTCTATAGGGCTTTGTGTGATGAGTCTATGGGTATCTGTAGAATGAGTCTATGGGTCTCTGTCTATTGAGGCGATGGGTCTATGTGTAGTTAGTCTATGGGTTTCTGCGTGATTGAGTCTATGGAACATGGGCAGAGCCGAGCTGGGGCAGAGGAGCCGCCCAAAGGGTTCTTAAGAGGGGCCCCGTAATGAAGGCGGGGTCGTCGTAGGGAGCCAGGGTGAGGATCGGCTGCTGAGGGTCTCTCTCTTCTCGTCGCGGAGCGGTGTTGGCTGAACCCCCGCTGCAGGCAGACGAGTGAGAGAGCCCAAAGGGTAGCCGAGGGTAGGACCCAAATAGTATTCAGTGTCCGGGGTGAAGGACCAAGATAGAGTGCAGCGTAGGATGTTGAGTGTAACAGTGTTTATTAAACGGCAACAGCCCTTATAGAATTCCTCGTCTCCGCGTGGTTCCACTGCACTACAAGTGTATGGGTATCTATATAATGAGTATATGGGTCTCTGTATTATGAGTCTATGTGCCTCTGTGATAAGTCTATGGCTCTCTGTGTAGTGAGTCTATGGGTCTCTGTGTGATGAGCCAATGTTTTTCTCTGTGATGAGTCTGTGTCTCTGTATCGTGTCTATGGGTCTCTGTGTACTGTATATGGGTCTCTGTGTGATTGAGTCTATAGGTCTCTGTGTAGTGTCTATGGGTCTCTGTGTGGTAAGTCTATTGATCTCTGTGTGATGAGTCTATGGATCTCTGTGTGATGAGTATATGGGTCTCTCTGTAATGAGTCTATGGGTCTCTATGTAGGAGGCACTTTCTTTAATAACAACTTTCACAGTCTCGTCCGCACCCTCTCCACGGTAGCTCAGCCCAGCCTGTACACAACACCGGCTGTCTAACACTGACTGTGCTGATTGAGATAGCCAACTACTATCCTTCGTAGTGCAATATCTAGCGGAGACGTTTAGCGACGACGACGACGAGACGACAGCAACGACGCGATGAGTCTATTCCCAGAACCGGCAGCCTCAAGCCCCCACTCTCGGCTCTTTTAATGCTCCCAGCTCGGCCTAGCACCACCCTGACCACGCCTCCCTTCTCAAACCCGCTAGCAGGTTCCAAGGGCCTCCAGACGGGGTCCTCTGTTACCCTTACCCTAGTTCCTCCCCTCTGCCCACACCATGCATGCCCTTGCCGGCGTGTGGACTGTCTGTCCACCACAGTTGCTGCTGCTGTCCACCAGCCAGTGCAATTACACTACATCAGCCCCCTCCCGGCTGATACACAGCAATGCAACCGCGTGGACAGGCAGAGCAACTCCCACAACCGAGGAACATCAAAACCCTTAAACCACAAAAAAAAGATTTTCCAAAACCATTGCCGCAATACTCCCTGTGCATCCACAACCCAACACCTGCCCCCCCCCGCCGCGAACCAACAACACTTGCCGTGACACGTCGTGGCGCACGGTGCAGGCAAAAAAAAACCCCATCAACAACAACACCCACCAGCACAGCTACACGAGCCCTTTTCAGGGTTGCAGCGGTCCTCCACCCTGGGTGGGCTCTCGCACTTCTTGGGGCTCCGGGGATTTACACAAATGGCCTAAAAGGCGCGGCCCCTTCCTGGGATTGACAGCAAAAGTTTACCGGACTACGGCATCCGGTTCTTCGTATGGGGCAGTCCTGGAAGCTTCCGTGGGCATCAGAGGCTCGAATCCTGTGGACGGCACAACACAGTCCCTCTGAAGTGCAACTCTCGGGACCAGCCGCCCCAGCTCGTTGGACACATCAGACCCTGGCCGCAGGGGACTTGGGGATGGACAGTCTAGTCGGGGTTGCACATGTGGTTTGAGACACGATGGGTGAACGAACCAACGACGACGGCCCACCCGTATCCGCACGCACTGTCGTCGTTTCATTTCCACAACCTCGACAGGCCCTCGCCATGGCTGATGTAATTTTGGGAATGTACCCAGGGGTACCTGTGGGCAGTGTCGCCAAGCCCTATCCCCGATTTTCTATGGGAGGACGTACTCCCGTCGGGCCGCGCTCCTTTCATTTGCGGCTTGCTTGTTAGCCGAATTTCTCCCCACGGCCTCTCGCGCTTCTGATAACCGCGCAAGCGTGACCTGCATGGATGCCAGCATAGCGGCTTTAGCTTTCCCTGAAGCCATGCCCAAGTGAGCGTCCATGGGGGGTTAATTTTCCTGGCCGTACATGAAATAGAATGGGGAAAATCTCGTCGAGGCATGTGGGGCCATCATATATGCCACCAGGACTCCCGGGACGTGCAAATCCCAGTCCGTCTGTGTGTCGCTAACCGCCTGACAGAGCATGGAAGTCAACATCTATGCAGACGTTGAACCATCCCATCCGTTTGAGGGTGGTACAGCGAGGTTGTGACCTTTTTGGTTCCCAATGCATCGTATACCTGCCGCAACAATTTCGAAGATAAATGATGGCCCTGATCCGTGAGAAGCTGCTCGGGTACCCCTTTAGCCATGACGTGCAAAAATGCGTTGCAATGGATGCGGCTGACTGGTCTGGTAGTGGCCAAGCCATTGGCCATTGTGAAAAATATTCCACACCGACCAGGAGGAATTTATTTCCTCTTTGGGTAGCTGGAAACGGCCCCAAATGTCGAGCGCGACCATCTCGTTAATTCTGGATACCATAATGGACTGTAATGGTGGGCGAGTTTGCCTCAATGGGGGCTTACGGTGCGCGCACTCGGTACAGCCTCTGACCAGGTGGTACACATCGGCTGACATCCCCAGCCAGTAAAAGTCGCGCTGCAGCTTGAGCGGGGGTTTTGCGGACGCCGAGGTGCTTTAACTTATTTTCCTGCACCACCCGCGTCACCTTACCCGCAGGGCGGTGGGAATGACGATACAATAGCACAGCAGCCCCGCGTCCAACCTCATCAGCAAGTCCTTTACGAAGGACCACGTGGGACGCTCCTGCTCTGATGGAATTCGCGTCTCTCGCATCCGCGCGACGCTCACAAAAACGAGCAGAGCGCCGGGCACAGGTGGTGCATCAGCCAGCCATCTCAGTCAGTCGCCCCGTGGCACCTGCTGGGTCTGCCCCGTGACCTCCTGCCAGCGGGCGTTCGACACTTCACGTGGCCTCAAGGTGCACATAGCCTGGCACAAGCGTCGTGGTGACGTCACTGAGTGTCGAATGGCGGTTGTTGTTGTTGTGCGTGTGTGAACGAGTGATGTTATTGTGATGTCGGAGTGGTGGCGCAGTGGTCATTGTGCTGCGCTAACAATCCGGCGACCTGAGTTCGATTCCCGCTCACGGCCACCTAGGTCGACTCTGCCTCAAATGAGTATCTGGTGCGGTATATAAACATCGCCACTGGGGAGATAAAGGCGGCCGGGAGTGGTGCTAGACCCCCACCCTATCGTGTGCTGTGCCGACCATCATCGGTGCTCGTTAACAGCACTTGCCTCAAAAAACCTGCTAAAGATATACGGGGGATCTTTGTCTCTGTTGTGTGTTCTCTCTCCCTGTTCTACACACACAGAGTGCAGGTTGTGTGTTCTCTCCCCCTGTTCTACACACACAGAGTGAGT
>CM025665.2:1649285-1668750 GCA_014621495.2 Entosphenus tridentatus
ACCCATAGACTCACCACACAGAGACTCAGACTCATACAGAGCCATATATTAACACTGATACCCATAGATTCACCGCACAGAGACCCATAGACTCACCACACAGAGACCCATAGACTCCCCACACAGAGACCCATAGAGTTACTACACAGAGACCCATAGACTCACCACACAGAGACCCATAGACTCACCATACAAAGACCCATAGACTCACCACACAAAGACCCATAGACTCGCCACACAGAGACCCATAGACTTACTACACAGAGACCCATAGACTCACCACACATAGACTCATAAACTCAGCACACAGGGACCCATAGACTCACCACACAGAGACCCATAGACTCACCACACATAGACTCATAAACTCACCACACAGGGACCCATAGACTAAAAGAAAACTCAAACTATACCAAACTATTTTTTATTTATTTTTACCAGGTATGGCCCACTTGCTGGCCATCACAATTGCTCAGCTCAACGAAGTGGCTTGCTCATCGCGTTTACATTTTTCACAGCCAAATAATCTAAAAGCATGTTTCTACATATGGATGCTTTTTTTACTTCCCCCTAAATAGTTGGGACAGTGGCAAGTCCACACAAAGTGTGAGCAACACCATCAGTGCAATCTTTAAACCTGGTTCGTAATAATGCCAATGTGCAATATTTATTCTTATGAGTTTAGCAAAGCTTCACATTTTAGTTGCAACCACAACGGATGTGCATTTAAACAGTACATTATTGTGTTCCGACTTACAAACCGTTCGACGTAGGAACGTGTCTCAGGGAGGAACCCATTCGTTCGTAAGTCAGGGACTGCCCGTGTTTTACAATATGGTGAAACTTTAAGTGGCTAGGCATGACACGTTCAAGAATCTTAGGTGTGAAAGGGAGATTAGAAATAGGACGAACATTTGGACCTATTGGTGTTTCACCAGTGCAGCATAACACACCGGTCCTTCATAAAAGTTCTAAAATCGAACATTTGAATCAGCAAATCTGTAATTGACCCTGTGAATCAAGTTTAATGTGATTCGAAGGTGTATTCAGTCTCCTGAGACTTGCACAAAAAGGGGTCAATATTGACCGTTCATTTGGAGGTCCCGAATCGAGGCACAAATCGTCCGACCGAGTCTCAGGCACGAGTACAAATCTTGCCTTTGGAACACAGAGCCGTCCCATCGTCATCACGGCTGGGCGCTGCTATACGGCAAAAGACTGACTACGAAGCTTCGTGTTGCAGCCCGCTCATATAAACTAAAATATATGTTTTATTTGAGCAGGCAAGGCCGACCGAGCTGCGGAGCTCTTTTTCAGCAGCGACCTGACCACAAATGACAGCTCAACGACGTGGATTATTATCGTGTGGCAATTTACAGCAGTCAATTACTTTAAACGCGTGTTTCTAGTTGTGGAGGGAAAACCCGGAGGACCCGGAGAAAAATCCATGCGACCGCAGGAAGAACATGCAAACTCGAAATATACAGCAGCAGGCGTCAGGGTCAGAGTCGAACCCACAACCTTATGTGTACCAGGCGAGGTAGTTAACATCTCCTCGCCACCGTGGTCCCCAAACGCTCTGTCTTCTGACCTCTTCGACATCACGAGAAACTGATTTTGACGCGCATCACCACCCTACAAGTTTTCTAAATCGCGGGGAAATAAAGAAAATAAATAAAAAAAATTGTGCAAAAATGTGATCCATTTTTTTAGACCGCGCACCACCGGTGTACCGCCAATACGTTCATTGGATGGATGAAGTGAGGGTGTTTTTCTTCCACCAGAATCGAGGTAACAGCGGCCGTCTTCAGTTAATTAGGGGCAACTTTGGGAAGAAATGGACTCACGTATGACGTGGGTTGTGTACGGAGCAAGGGTGGATGGACTCGGGGCCATGAATGAGGATGATAAGAGGATGTGCAGTGACACGCCGATTGTACGTCGTGCCCCCATCTTAACGTCGTTTCGCACATCCGTCGTCGCTTTATTATTACGATTGTTGTTACGAGACCACGACCTCGACCAGCGTCGCCTCAACTACCCCCGCGTGCGCTCACGTCGCTGACGCCATCGTCCGTCCCTTCCTCGTTATCCGTCGCCTCTCAGCCCCTTCGCCTTCACGACCTGGTACACGAACCAGTTTGCTTCGCGCAAAAAAACAGAATGTACTGTATTGTAGAGTAAAAGCTGTTATTTTACGTACAGTATTTTGGTGATAGTATAGTGTACTGTGTCTTATTGTTATGTACTTTTAAATGTAGATTAAAAACGAATTTCTTTAAAACTGCATGTGGTTGTGTTTAGTTTGTTGTCCTCCCGCAAGGTATCACGTCTGCATTAACCACACGTACTTGTGTAATAAACATGCAAAAAGGTATCCCATAGATATAACTGTTCAACCTGAGCTATAAGGGCCCTTATACTTACAGTGCCTTTGTTACTGTTCGCCTTTTGGCATTCTCTGGTCTAATTCTGATGGAGGGACTAGGCCATAATGAAGGCTGTCTCTGGTGTAGGCCAATCAGTTTCAGAGACAATGCGTACGTTATCAGAGCATGTTTGCTTGCATGGTTTTATTGCCACAAGTAAGTGTGGTTAATGCAGACTCAATGCCTTGCAAAATATATCTATTCGGGGTATTGCTGTGAGTTTTATTGAGGTCACACGGATCAAAGATACGGTATTTATTTTCTCCCTTTTGTCATCAGGTCAATGGAGAGGAGGGAGACACCCTGATCAGTCAAAGATGGAACAATAGAAGCCCAAATAATATCCTGGATTACAATATACTGCATACACACACAAAGAAAAAATCTCACAAAGGGCTGCAGATGAAATTTCAAACACGGTAAATTTGTTTGGCGATGATAAAAGAGAATCGTTTCATGGTTAGAATTTGTGTTTTAGTACAGTCTGTGCTCTCCTATAACGTGGTAGTAGTAGTTGTGTTCCTTAAGAACACCGTGTTATAGAAAAATAGCCTTATAATAAATCATAACATATGGAAGTCAGGAGTGTGAAGGAGAGTCTACTGGGTCCCAAAGCCAAAATAAGACTTGGTAAACGGAATGTCCACACTATGTACTAGACATTAAAGACAGCCCAAATCCTTCATGAAATGAAGAGATTCAATCTAGACATTCTGGGGATAAGCGAGTGCCGATGGCCTGGTTCTGGATGCCAAGTGGTAGGCGATGGATCAGTCATCCTCTATTCGGGCCACAAAACGCCCACGCACGCACGGTGTAGCCATCATACTGTCGAAGCAGAAAGTATGTTGCTGGAATTGGAACCAGTGAGTGAAAGGCTGATCAGAGTACGGCTCAACTCAAAATACTGCAAACTTTATATTCTGCAGTGCTACGCACCAACAAATGACGTGGGAGAGGAAGATTAAGAAGATTGGCTCGAGCAGGTACAACTAGCTGTGTCCAAGGTACCCCAACTTGACATGCTCCTCATTATCGGTGACATGAATGCCAAAGTTGAATCTGACAACAGCAATAACTTTGAGAAAGTAATGGGGGCCGACGGCTGTGGTTAAATCAATATTAATGATGAATGCCTGGTTGACTTTTGTGTTGCATGAACAACAACCGTACCATTGGTGGTACCATCTTCCCACACAAGACCATACACAAGCTCACCTGGAGGTCACCTGATGGTAAGACCATTAACCAGATCGACCACATCATCATTAATGGTAAATGGCGCAGGTCCCTACAGGATGTGAGAGCTTACCGTGGTGCAGACACCAACAACGATCACTACCTCATTGCTGCTGCCATCAAGCTCAAGCTCAAGAGCGCGATCCCACAATGCGAACACCAGAAATAGCTGGACATTGCCGAACTAAAATGTCAAAAAAAAAACGGAGTTTGTTGTGGAGCTGAACAATCGCTTCAATGCATTGAGCACTACCTCTGACAATGAAAAGGCCATGGATATAAACAAGTAGAATACAATCAAACCACGTACCTTGAAACAGCAAAACAAACCTGGGTTTCAAACATAAAGGGAACAAAAAATAGATTACATCAGACACACATGACAAAGAACAGAGGAAAGGAATAAACTGAACGCTAAGCTACTGAACACCAAGCCACAGAGGCTTCAGATACAGGTCTTGTTGGCCTACAAGAGCAAAAACAAGGAGGTATAGAGGGGCACCAGGAGAGCCAAAGGGGCTTTTGTTCAGGATATGGTAAACTGAGAGAGCCACAGCCATGGGCGATATGGGTACTATGTACAAAATGCGGCAAAAACACCAACTAATCAGCCCCTGTCGAAGACCAAAATGGAAATATTATCACTGCTGAGTGTGAACAAGCAGCAAGATCGGTCCAACATTTCAAAGAGGTACTCAACCACCCTGGCCCAGAACAACCGGCTAACCCTATAACAACAGACAATGTCCTCAATATCAACATCAACCCACCTAACATGGCTGAGGTCAGATTCACCATTAAAGCACTGAAGAATGGTAAGGCATCTGCCATAGACTTCTTTACTGAGATGTTGAAGGCAGACATCACCACTGCTACTCAAGTTCTGACAGACCTCTTCCAAAACATCTGGGTCAAAGACACCTTCCCTGCCGACTGGTCCAAGGGCCTTATTGTCAAAATCCCCAAGAAAGGGGGCTTCTCGAACAGTGACAACTGACGAGGGATTGCCCGACTCTCTATCCCAAGCAATGTCTTTTGCAGAATCCTTCTCAAGAGGATGGAGTCAGCTATCGACACCACGCTAAGCAAGAACAAGCAGGATTCAGAACAGGAGGAGGATGCATGGACCAAATATTTGCACTGCGTAACATCATTGAGCAGTGTCTGGAATGGAACAGCCCCAAGTTGATCAACTTCGTACATTTTAAGGCTTTTGATAGTGGGCATCGCAACACTCTCTGGAAAATCATGGGATACTTTGGAATACCACCAAAGATCATCACAATCATCAATAAATTCTACGACCACTTCAAATGCAGTGTCGCCGAGTGGTTTACTGTGCATTCTGGAGTCAGACAGGGGTGCATTATTTCACCCATCCTATTCCTTATCACCATCAACTGGATCATGACCAAACCCACATCAGACAAACCCTGTCGACCCTGTTCTCCCAACTGGGAGATCTAGACTTTGCCAACGAGCTCCCTGTTCTCTCAACCAATCACTCCCACCTGCAGGAGAAAACTGACATATTGTTAACTTTGCCAAACAGACAGGCTTCAATATCAACACCTCCAAAACCCAAGTTACATCAATACTACCCCCTACCTCTATCGTTGCAAATGGTGACTCACTTGAGTTTGTGGATGATTTCACATACCTGGGTAGTCTAATCAGCAAAGAAAACGGGGTCTCCAAAGACACTTTTCCCAGCCTGGGAAAAGTTCACGGTGCATTTGCCCAACGCTGTCCCATTTGGAGGTCTAAACAGTACAGCCTCAAGACCAAGATCCATATTTATAACAGCAACGTTAAATTGGTGCTGTTGTATGGCTCAGAGAGTCGGCGTGTTGTCAAGACCGATATGAAGAGGATGGAGTCCTTTTATAACAGATGCCTCAGGAGAATCTGCTTCATATTCTGGCCAACCTAAATCCACAACACCGAACTGTACAAGAAGACTGGTTGTCCTAATATTACACAAGACATCAAGAGACGACGACTCAGATGGCTCGGACATGTACTAAAAATGGACCAGGACCGTCTACCAAAAATTGGCCAAAAATGGACACCACCAGGAAAAAAAAACTTGGCAGATTCAAGACCACATGGCACAAGACCGTGAGGGACGAGCTGGTAGCAGCGATCAACCTCTCTTGCAGCGAGGCTCAACATGTTGCTAAGGACAGGAATAAGTGGAGGGAACTCATGGCGACCTTATATCCCATAGGGAATGAGGATTAACTAACTAAAGCACCTTCTGCGATAACACATGAGATGCGTAATGCAGGCTGAACAAAGACTGAGGCATGTGGGTAGCATCTAGGGACATCCAGCATCATCCCAATGCCTTGTGTGATGATGCTACGCTATACGACCGCTAATTCCTACTCACATGACGTAGTTCTGTTCACCCCATCGCGTTATATACAATTCGCATCCGCGTTATAAAAAGTGTTCTCTCATACATTTATCGCGTTATATCCAATTCACATCATGAAAACTACACGCAGCATTACAGGAGATCCACCTGTGTTACAAGCGGCCTCATTGACCAAATTAGTGTGTGAAGTGGACTCTGTGTGGTGCAGGCTGCTTGTCGTATGGCAACAGATGTAGATGCAGAGCAACAACTACCATTTCACATTCATGTGGTCAAGCCAGATATATTTTTATGGGCTGTGCAATGCTGTGTGGAAGCTACGTGATCTGTCACTCCGCACAAACCTTCCGGTCTTAACCGCCAAAGTCATGCCCTCCCTTCTCTATGCTTGTGAAACACGGACCCCTCTAATGGAATATCTGCACCGCGTACACACATTCAGGCTAGCATGTCTATGATCCATATTGGGTTTCACCAGGCTGGTCTGTGTGAGGAGCTCACAAATCCTTGAAAGATCTGGACACATTCCTGTCAGTGAGCTCCTCCGGCAGGCAAGGCTGCGTTGGCTGGGTCATGGAGCCCGCATGCCCAGCCACCGCATGCCCAAGCAGCTTCTGTTTGGCCGCATAGAGGGGGTTAAACGGGCACGAGATGGGCTGGAACAGAGATGGACTGATGCGGTTTGGGAGGATGTGGAGCTGAGTGGACTCGCCGATGACTGGTACCAGCGGTGTCAAGATCGGCCTCTATGGAGGAGGCTCATGAAGGACACGACTGGGCAGTTGGAGGCATTCGCCCTGCAGCAACAACGGAGGGCAGAAGAGTGACGGTCAAAACAATAATGAGCGGACCGCCGGGCGGCTAAGATTCAGTAAGTTGGCACAGTAGGGGGTACAGCTGGTGCATCTAGCGGTCATCTCAGTCAGCCAACCCATGGCACCTGCTGGGTCTGTCCCGTGACCTGTCAGCGAGCCTTCGACACTTCAAGTGGCCTCAAAGTGCACCGGGCCTGGCACAGGCCCCGTGGTGACGTCACCATCACTTAGTGGTGAATGGCGGGTATTGGTGTAGTGTGTGGTGTTTGTGTGTCGTGTATAGGTATTGTGTCTAGTATATAGGTATATAGTGTGTGCTGTGAGGGTGGAGTGCGTGGTTTGAGGCTGAGGAATGTGGCTCTCCCAACATTCCTGAGAGCCCAGCACTGGGCTCCCAGCCCCTCCCCCCCGACTCTCATGCCCGCATCTTTAAAACCGGACCAGGGACTCCGGACTCGCCCTCGGGGGTACATAATGACCGTCACACTCGCAGAGACAGACCTACAGACTCACAGAGAGAGACCCACAGACTCACACAAAGACCCACAGACTCACACAGAGAGACCCACAGACTTACTCATAAACTTACGGATTCGCACAGAGAGACCTACGGACTCCCACAGAGAGACCCACGGACTCCCACAGAGAGACCCACGGACTCGCACAGAGAGTCCCACATCCTCGCACATATACCCATTGACTCACTACACAGATACTCTGAGTGAGTCTATGGGTCTCTGTGTGAGTCTATGGATATCTGTGTGAGCCTATGGGTCTCTATGTGTGTCTATGGGTCCCTATGTGAGTCTGTGGGTCTCGGTGTGAGTCTATGGGTCTCTGTGTGAGTATGAGACCATCAACTGACTGGTCTCAGTGGGTGCTGGCTCTTGAGTCTCTGAGCTCAAAGCTACAACCTGGATGCATCCACCGTCAACGCGCGCCCCGTCATCACCACGTCATAGGCGATGTTTCGAGCAATGACCTCTTTTCATGGCACAAAGGGAAACACATTTTCGTCGGGCAGATCGAAGCCACTGAGTCTTCAGTCACCACCACGCGTGGTGCTCCGCTTGCGATGGCTGTGATGACTACGGCTGTGGCAATGCGCACAAATCTCAACGCACCAAAGATCCCCCCCCCCCACTCGTATCGCCTTAACAGACTGTTGGGACAAGTGCTGTTCGCGAGTCGCACCTATGAATGGCACACAAGGGGGTGGGTGGGTGGCCAGCACCACGCCCGGCAGCCTTTGTCTCCCCAGTGGCGATGCTTACTACACACCGCACCAGGTACTCCTTTGAGGCTGAGTCGACCGAGTGGAGGCACAGGACCGTTTCAGATAAAAGGACACTGGGGTTGGTGGCCGTGAGCGGTAATCGAATTCCAGTCACCAGGTGCGTCACGGCAGCACGCTAACTGCTGCGCCACCGCTCTCCACTCTACCGCTGTCAACGCAAACACCACCACCACCAACAGCCGCCGTCATTAATCACTAAGTGGCGGTGGACGTCACCACGGCGTTTGTGCCAGACTAGGTGCTCTTTGAGGCCATGTGAAGTGTGGAAGGCTCACGGCTGGTAGGTCACGGGACAGACCAAGGTGCTATGGGTTGACTGAGATCACTGGTAGATGCACCACCTGTGCACCTCATCTCGCTGTGTTTTATCCGCCTCGCGCTCCGCTCATTGTTGACGGCATCGCAACTCCAACAACAGCGGAGGGTGTTAGCCTCCAACTGCCCAGTAGCGTCCATCAAGAGCTCCGGTCATCGTCACAACCCACCACCACAACCACCACACACGACCAGAACCACCACCACTGGCCCCGCGTTGGACGAGGCTCGGACCATCCAGCAGTGGACTGCTCTCTCGCTGGGAGAGGAGGCCACAGCGCTGGCCGGGTCGCACGGAGACCACGGGGAATTCGGGGTTGTGGACTCCTCGCGGTATGCGTCACCTCTCAAAAAGCGGGATGAGCACGGTGTACCCAACTTCCGCACCCGGCACTCTACATCCAGTATTCTCTCGCTCCGAGCTGTGGACACAACCACAACTACTGCACTGCTAGTGCAACCTACTCCAGGTCGACCAGCGACTCGACAAATATTTCCACTCCCGGTACTCCACATCCAACATTCTACCTCTTGCCGCGTCTCCACTCCCTTTTCAGGAGGATGATGTATCTTATACACAGTCCTCGACTTTGGAACACCTATACACTTACGA
The DNA here is from genome assembly GCA_014621495.2 of Entosphenus tridentatus. Lineage (NCBI taxonomy): Eukaryota > Metazoa > Chordata > Hyperoartia > Petromyzontiformes > Petromyzontidae > Entosphenus > Entosphenus tridentatus. Next base: position 1,658,377 of record CM025665.2, read on the forward strand.
CCACCTGCACTTACAAACCAGCTTCCATGATGTTTACATTGACTTAAAACGCGAACTCGCACTTGCAAACTGAACCACGGAACTATTTTGTTCAGCGAAGCGATCCTCCACGGGATGTAATGAGTCAGCCTCGTGCTAGGAGTGAGTGTGTGTGCGCGCGTGTGTGAAAGTGGGAGCGTGGCGAATGGTAGTGTAGCAGTTAATGCGCTGCGCTACGAACCTGGCCACCCGAGTTCCATTCCCGCTCACGGCCAACACCAGTGACGATTATCTGAACCGGTCCTGGGCCTCCTCTAGGGCGACTCAGCCTCAAATGAGTACCTGGTGCAATGTGTACAAAGCGCCACTGGGGAGACATAGGCGGCCGGGCGTGGTGTTGGCCACCCACCCCATTGTGTGCCGTGCCTGTCTTCATAGGCGCTCACTTAACATCACTTGCCCCGAGTACAGTATATGGAGAGGCACTGCTCACTAACAGCACTTGCCCCAACAGTCTGTTAAGGCTACACGGGGGATCTTTGTCGTTAGAGTGTGTCTTTGTTTGTATCTGTGTCTGTCTTTGTGTCTTATTATTTTGTGGGGACTCATTGCGGCCCTTCCAACACCAGCATCAAGACTCAAGGTAAGTGAAAATAAAACATGTCTTCGATTTGTTACTTAATTTCATGTTTTATTTACTATGCAGTATTTATGTTACAATGCTAAATGCAAATATGTACAATATTTCCCTTTTTTGCTAAACCGTAACACATTTCAAAACACTGACCGTATGGGCATTTAAATACAGCAGTGTATTGTAGTGTTCGACTTACGAACCGTCCGACTTACGAACCCCGGAACAAATTATGTTCGCAAGTCGGGGACTGTTGGTATTTTTAAATAACGTTTCGTGACTTGCTGACCTTTCCCCTCATTTGCACTTCTATCGTTGTTAGTGTTGTTTCTTGGTGGAACGTTCTAACCCCGTGCCCTACTGAACATCTATGAACAAGAGATGCATAGCTCATCGGATTCGTCCTCCAGGATATGTAAATAAATACAAGTTTCTGCTGCTCTGCGATGTCTGCCCGTGACATCCATGAGTGGCGAGAAAACCCAGCACGCTTGAGGAGGTGGAGTGGGGGGATAACGCTCAGAACTCCACAGATGGATTTGCAATGACTATACTCGTGAGCATGGCAGACAACAACGCAAGTTTCGCACAATGCAAACCACGTATTCCGTGACACAAACAGCTGCAGCGACACAACCACAGGAACAGCAACAAAGACACATCTCTCCGTGTAGCCTCAATAGGCTGCAGGGGCAAGTGCTGTTAGCGAGTAGCACCTATGAAGGCCGGCACTGTGGCACACTAGGGGGTGGGTGGCCAGCACCACGCCTGGCCGCCTTTGTCCCCCACAGGGGCGACATTTATTACACACCACTAGGCACTCATTTGAGGCTGGCTCGACCGAGCCTCACGCACGCTCCCAACAGGGTACGGTTCATACATTTAGTGCGGATTCAAGCATCACCGTTGAAAAGCAATCTGCCCAAAGTGCTTCTTTTCTCTCCGCGCGCAAAGCAATAAACCGCGGCACGGCTACCTCTCGTTTTTACGTGGGGTTTGTGTTCTTAAAAAACGGCGCGTAACTCAAAAGCGCGTAAGTTAAACATTATCCCCATAAGAAATTTAGATGGTTGGGGTTAGGGAGAGCACGCTATCGAACCTCATTCTTACGTCTACATATTTCACCGGTTACAGCCCATATATGTACAATACTATAAAATATGTATTAAGGATAGTAACAGCCTCTTTTTCAACAGTTTTACTTCACTTGACTCCTGTGTCGTGGTCAAATCTTGTAATAAAAAATGTAGTATACTTCCTGTTGTCCAATCAATTTCGAATATTGCAAACACACTCAGATCCAGTGACAATGCATGCCTGTATTAACATCGGCATCAATTCATCAATGAATTGTCTCCTTTCAAACAATTACATGTTTTGCATGGACGGCTTATTAATGATATATATTTGTGTACGTGAAAAACACCGCGGTCCCTAAACTGTGGAATCGGCTCGCGCAAGAAGCAGGCGCCGCGTGTCTCTTGTAATCAAGATGTCGTCCACTTCCCGTTGCCCAATCGAGATATTTACTTTTTAGTGCACTTTAAAATAAAACCGTTGTTTAAAAAAAAATACTTTCTTAAAGGAGTTTATTTATTTTACCAGGTAAGGCCCACAGCTATATAGATCTTTTTCAGAAGCAACCTGACCACAAATAACAGCTCAATGAAGTGGCTTTTCACGTAGAAAGTTATTGCAGCCAAGTTCTACAGGGTGTTTCAAAATGATTGACCCAATTTCAAAGCAGTATATTTCACGATGGCAACATGTTACAATTCCACAAAAAGTTACAAACGGTTTAATGAGTTATCAAGTTTTATGAACCATTTTATAAATGTTCTATGTGGCCTCCACCTGCTGTACGAACAACATCGAGACGATAGTTGAATTTGTCCCAAACGCCTCTCTTACGTTTTCCTCTGGTCGCCCTATGCTCTTCCCCTTACATAAACAGCCTGTTTCCTCAAATTGTCGGTACCAACGACGAATGCTCTTTGACATTGGCAGATCAATGCCAAAACGCCGTTCAAACGCACGCTGCACCGCAATTACGGATTCAGTCTTGCAGAACGCAAAACGCCTTGCGTTGCGGGGTCACCGTCTTGCGAATGACTGAGGATAGGGGCTGTTTGCGCGCTGGGAGAGGCATCTAGCGGTAATAATTTAAAACTCTATGCCCCACCCTTTCAAGTGGTAAGAGTTTCATTCATGGGCGGTTTGTGGTTGCAGAGATATAGCGATTTCAAATCGGGTCCATATTTTTTTAACACCATATATAAATGCATGTTTCTAAATGCGGAGGGAGAACCCGAAGAAAATTTCACCCGACTATGGGAAGAACATGCAAACTCCAAATATACAGACGTCAGGGTCGGGATCGAACCCATGACCTCGCTTATAAAAGACGAGGCAGTTAACATCTTGCCACCATGGCACTCCACCTATAAACTTTTTCAAAAGTGACCTAGTTACAAATACTAGGTCAACGAAGTGGCTTATCACGTAAACGTTTATTGCAGTCAAATCCTTTAAAACACATGTTGATTCTAAATGCGGAGGGAAAACCCGGTTATTTTAATACACACAATGGACAGGAAGGACAAGATCAAAGGCTTGCATAATGTACATGCATAACTCATTAACCCCCCCCCCCCACTTTATTCAAGAGCGGAAAAGTGTGGTCACCACATCTACGCCTCTATATAAGGAACGAAACAGGTGGACTTCTTCACAAATCTGGCTGTCGCCTGATGAAGCTAGCTGTAATTACTGGCGAAACGTCGTACTCAGATTGTAAATTTTGTGGCTTGACTCTCCAACACACCGGTGTGCTGTACTAGTGAGGAATTGGCACGTTCTGTTTACGTGACAACCCTTACTAGTTGGCTGTGTCGGGTGGTGGTGGGTTTTAATGACACATTTATATATTTACGTGATCTAACCCCCAAAAAAACCCTCTATTATGGATGATATTGGTCGTGAAAGTCTACGTGTAAAACAAACCTGAAGGAATCAGAGGAAAATCGACGTGAGAAGATGCAAACTCCAAATATACAGGCTTCAGGGTCGGGATTGAATTGATTACTTCCTGTATTCTGGGCGAGGTAGTTAACATCTCAACACTTCTCTGACTCACCCACCCACTCACACACTAACTCACCCCACTCAACCTCCCACACTAACTTACCCACCCACCAGTCACCCAACCATTTATCCAACCACCCTCTCACTCACCCTACCACCCACCCGTTCACCTACTCTTTCACAACACTTGCCAATTCGTTACTAGTACAGCACACCGGTGTGTTGGAGAGTAAACCCACTACAGCATTTACATAGAATCGCTCCTCTATGGGGCAATCCCATGGACGAGCGATCCCATGGAGCGATCCCATGGAGCCGTGCAATGGTCAAGAGCCACATGGCAGTGATGACGTCCTCCTACGTGGCATAGATCAGGGCCACATATGTACTTACATACGTGTCTAAGTACGTACATATGCATTAGGCAGGGTGCACGTTTCGCGAGCGTAGAAAAGGGAGGGAGTTCATGACTGGCCGAGAAGACAAAAGTCTTCGTGTGGAGCGACAGGTCAGGTAGCTTCCACACAGCGGCATGAAGCAGCTGATCACAAGATAATGCCGCTCAGCTGATTCGGACTGAGACCTTTGCTGTGAAACCGGAGCTGGCATAAGCGCACTGTATGTACATGTATATATGTTGAACTTTTCACACCGTGCATAGCCAACAGTGCTCGGACAAGAACAAAAGTAAAAAAATTGTCGCGGGCTCTCCGACACAGCCATTATGAACCCACACAGATAGAGAGAGGCAGGGTCCAGGGCTCGAACCCAGTTGTCAGGAGTGCTGCCCAAAGCCTTCTCAATTCCTCCTTTGGCCCAGGAGGAGTCCGTGAGGCGTCTATGAGGCCATTAGTAGTCCGTAAAGAGCCCGTTAGGAGTCTGTAAGGATTCCGTAAGGAGTTCGTGAGGAGTCCATGATTCTGTATGGAATCCGTAAGGTGTCCATGATTCCGTAAGAAGTCCGTGATTCCGTAAGGAGTCCGTGATTCCATAAGGAGTCCGTGAGGAGTCCGTGTGTGGCGCGCTGCACACAGCCACGTGGCTACCTAGAGCGTAGCCATGTGTGTGAGTCTGTGTGTGTGTGTCAATGGAGAGCGGTAGCGTAGTGTTGAGCGCGCTACGCTTTGAACCAGGCGACCCAAGTTTGATTTCCGCTCACGGCCAATACCAGTGACGATCATTTCAACTGGTCCTGGGCCTCCCCTAGATCGACTCAGCCTCAAATGAGTACCTGGTGTGGTGTATAAACATCGCCACTAGGGAGACAAAGGCGGACGGGTGTAGTGCTGGTGGTCACCCACCCCCCCATGTAGCGTTCCAGCCTTCATAGTTGCTACTCGCTAACAGCACTTGCTATATGGTGGTTCTTTGTCTTTGTGTCTGTTGGTGCGTGTGTGTGTGAGAGTGTTTGTTCTCAGTGTAAATCTATAGGTCACTGTAAGAATCTATGGTTCTCTATATTGATCTTTTAGTCTAAGTTTATGGCTCTCTATGGTAGCCCCTAGGCATCTATTTAAATATGAGTCTCTATGTTAGTGTTTGATTCTCTATGTAAGTCTGTGTGTGGCGAGTCTATGGGTCTCTGTGGTGAGTCCATGGGTCTCTGGGTCTCTACTTCTTGGCCATGATGTACGGCACCACCACCATGGCAACGACGCCAGAGAAGACAATGACGATGATGATGGCGCAGATCTTCTTGAAGAAGCGCTCGTGGCACGTGCGCTTGAGGAACGACTCGCTCACCACGGGGATGTCGAAAGCCACCGAGATTCCGCCAGCACCGGCAGAGTCACCACCCAGGAGGTGCTCCGGCTGCCCCGGCCAAAACCGCGGCGGCCCCGTGGGACCGGAGTCGGCCACCCTCCACTGCGGTGGTGGCGGAGCCAGCGCCAGCGGGTCCAGCTGGATCTCCATGTCGGCCGCGTGGGCCGCCCGACGCCTCCCACCGGCGCCCGCAGCGGGCAGCGGGAGCGCCGGCAGTGGCGACGGTCCCGAGAAGGCGCCGCTCAAGCATCCCGCCGGCACTCCGGATCGTGAGCCAGGCGCCGTCTCCGAGCACGGCTCCTCAGGTTCCAGCGCGAGGTTTACATAGAACAGCGGCGCCGGCGGAGAGGGGGACGGCGCCACCGGCGGGGACGGCGCCGGCGAGCTCACGTAGATGCCAGAGTCGGCGGCCGACACGTTGGAGACGTCCGAGAAGCTGCCGTCACCAGCGCCGGCACGGCTCGCGGCTGCGACAATGGCGGCGGCCGCCTTGACGCCATCACGTGTCGGCGCCCAGGGCCCCGGGTCGGAGAAGGTGCGTGGTTTCCACGCGCGCCGGCGCGTGGCTGGGCCCTCACGGGGGCTCGGCGCCGGCTCGCCAAGGAGGAGGAGGCGGGCCGTGCCTGTGACGGTGACGGCCGATCGGTCGTCAGTGCCGGTGCCGGCCGAAGGAGGAGGCGGAGGAGGAGGCGGTGGCAGCAGGGACGGCTCTTGCATGAGGGCCACATCGGCACCGGCGTAGTGCGGGAGCATGGTGCTCGGCGAAGGATCGCGTGGCACCTGCGCGGAATGAGAGGCGCGTGAGCGTCGTCGCGTGGACGTCATCGCGTGGATGTCGCCGCGTGCACGTCACCACGTAGACGTCGCCACATAGACGTCGCATAGATGCTGGGTAATTCGTCGTCCGGCACGCAACATTGACAGCGCACTACTAGTCACATCTAACCTATTCCAGTTGCCCGGCATCTATGCGATGTCTATGTGGCGATGTCTACGTGGCGACGTGCACCAATACCTCGGCCATGGCTGATCATTGTTTTAACACTGTGGGCACACACAAAATTTATTTTTCCAAGACGAAGGTACTCTGCAAACCCACTGGGTACCAGCAAAGATTCGTTCATGAAGCCATCCATATATCTCAACACAGACACAACTTCAACCGAGAAGATGGGTACAAACTGAGCAATCATTGGAAGGACGTTATTAACCAGTTTAAGTCATAACTGGCTCTGACGTTTCCATTCTAGCTGCCGATGTTAGCAGTTATTTCCGACTCTCTGAGATGCATTGCCAGGTTGGAGGTATTTGTCTTTGACAGGCTGTATGTCTTACTAGCACAGTCACCGATGCTCCATTCCCTCGATGTGGCGGTAGCTCTCGTTTTTTCACAATACAATGGCTACCTTCACAGCCTCAGGGCGCCATATGTTCTCACAATACATTGACATGCTAATCTCTCTCAATACAATGGCCACCCCCACAGCCTCAGGGCGCCCTCCGATCTTACATTTACATGCAAATACCATCTCTAACCCCGCCCACTTACCCTTGGGCTTGCACCCATCTCAGGCCTATGTAACATCCTGTTTCAGCAGCTCTCTCACTGTATTTTTCACCTGAAGACGATTGCCTGTGTTGCGATCAAAATGTGATTTTTTTTTCTTCTATCTACATGACTTTACCGAAAGACCCAAAGATTATGAATTCTCTGCAGTCACGAAAGCTTTAAGTCAAGATCTACTCCAGTTTACGGGCAAATGTTTCCACTCCCTGGCACTCCAAGTCCATTATTCTACCTGTCGCTAGGAGTCTATAGACTCCCCGTTTTCAGGAGGGTGATGTTAGGAACCGTTCTACTCACGAACAGGTCCCAGGAATGAATTTTGGTCGTATGTCAAGGACTGCCCCATATTTTATTCAAATTTATTTATTGTTATTCTTTGGGTCTTTCGATAAAGCCACGTAGATAGAAAAATTATAAAAATAACACAAAATAATAACAATATCACAACGTTTTGATCGCAACACAAGCAATTGTCATCGGGTGAAAAATATAGCTGGAGAGCTGCTGAGGCAGGAAAAAAGTATATGGCGGGAGCGCTGCTAAGGCAATGAGTTATAAAGGTTTGAGATGGGTGTAGCCCAAGGGTCAGTGGGCGGGGCTAGAGATTAAATTTGCATGTAAATGTAAGATTGGAGAAATCTTGAAAAATTAAGCTGTGGGGTGGCCATTGTATCATGAGAGATTAGCATGTCAATGTAAGAAATTTGCTTGTAAATGTAAGCTCGGAGAGAGCTTGGAAAGAGCCATCACCACATGGAGGTGGAAAAGGATGGCAAGCCGCCATTTACTGACACAGCTAACGGTGGCTGTGTTAGTGAATGTAACTCAGAGAGTCAAAAATAACTGCTAACATCGGTAGGTAGGAAGGAAACAACACAGCCAGTTATAACCTAAACTTCCTTATAATGATTGCTCAGTTTGTACCCATCTTCTCGGTTGAAATTGTGTCTGTGTTTATATATCTGGATGGCTTCATGAACAAATCTTTGCTGATAGCCAGTGGGTTTGCAGAGTACCTTCGTCTTGAATAATGATCAGGCACGGCTGTGCCGGGTGGTGGAGGGTTAGTAGACTTGCTTAACTTTCCAATCCGTTGCACTGCTATCGTTGCTAGTGTATTGTCTTTGTTTGATGTAATTCCCTAACCCCGTGCCCCTGCACTGGGCATCTTTGAAGTGAGAGCTTCATAGCTCATCGGATTCATCCTCCAGGTTAAATAAACATTCATCCTCCAGGTTAAATAAACATTCCGATTCTGACTGAACAGTGATGGCCGCATCTCACAGGACACCTCTTTCTCAAAGGCGCCACATCTATCGCCAGGCTAATGAGTGGACCGAGCGTAGCTTTAAGAACCCTCCATCACCCGGCACAACCAGGACAAATCAAACTGCATCGTGACGCACGGGAGTTTAGCGATGCTGCGACGTATGTATGTGCGTAGTGTATAGTGTAGTGGGTAGCATCGTGTATATTGTGGTATATAGTGCAGTGTATGTATGTTGAACTTCGTTAATGCACCTTACATAGTCAAACGTGCTAATGGTAAAGCGCAGTATTGAGTCTCTGGGCAGTGTTGAATCTGGAGAACTCGGGGAAAATCCATGCGACCCGGGGAAATAGACATGCAAACTCCCAATATACAGCAGGGGTCAGGGTTGGAATCTAACCCACGAACTCCTGCATACCAGGCGAGTGAGATAACATCTCGCCACCACGGTGCCCCATAAAGTGTAAATATATCAGCACTATCTGCGTCACTGTAGAGCGGTCGGCCATCGTGTACCAAATGGCTTCCGACTTTTGCAGATTATAAAAATGACTCCGCAAATCATTCCACTGGCTCACTCATCACCTATTCACTCACTCAGCCTAGCACGGTAGGCTATGTATGGATGCGAGAAAGAAATTCAACATACACAACCTCATGGCCACCAGCACTTGCACCAAATATCAAGCAGCTAAAACTCCGTATTTGACCCCACAATGGGCAGATTCGATGTTATATCTCTCCGTACACAACACTGCCCAATGCAAAATTTAATAATGCAGTGCAGATCTTAACCAGAACTCTAAACTACTTTTTTTACCAGGTAAGGCCCACTGCGCTATGCAGTTATTTTTCAGAAGGAACCTGGCTATCACAAAGGAGAGCTCAATGGAGTGGCAAAGGATCACCACGTGGACATTTACAGCAGCCATATACTCTAAACGTGTGACATTGATTCTAAATGTGAAGGAAAAAACCGGAGGACCCGAAGAAAAGTCCACGCGACCACGGGGACAGGAGAGATTTGAAATATACAACAGGCGTCAGTTAGGGTCGGGATCGAACCCATGGCCTCGTGTGAACTAAAAGTGTTTTTATTTTGCCAGGTAAGGCCCACTGAGCTATAAACCTTTTTTTCAGAAGCGACCTGGACACAAATGACAGCTCAACAAGCTGAGTGCGTGACGGGTTTCTTTCTTCGTCCCTGTTGCTCCATAACCCCCTATACCGTTCTCGTGTTGCTGCTGGAATGTGCACCGATGCACTACTTTATGGAGGGCAATTTTGGCGCACCAAATAAAGATTGATTGATAAAGACTCCCCCTGATATAGCCTGTAACAGACTGTTTGGGCAAGTGCTTTTAGCGAGCAGCGCCTATGAAAACTAAATTCAACTGTTTTTATTGTACCAGGTAATGCCCCACTGAGCTATGTAGTTGCTTTTCAAAGGTGACCTGGCCACACGTCATGGAAGCTCAACCAAGTTGGCGGCTTATCATCACGTGGAATTTATATCAGCCAAATACTCGAAAAGCGTAACGTTTATTATAAATGTGGAGGGGAAAAACTGGAGGACCCTGATAAAAATCCACGGGAACAGGGGGAGAGAGACACACACACTCCAAATATACACGGGTGGTGAAAACATTAACCCAGAGAGATACATAGAGATAGACTCAGAGACCCATAGCGATACGTAGGAATACAAAAAATATATCAGCCAGAGTGGTGCGATTGTAGCCAAGCAACCCACACTATGGACCACGTGGTGAACCCATCGACACATAAATATGCGGAGACACGTAGAGACGTGCACAGTTACATTCAAGGCACAAACCAAACTATGACTTGTAGTCAACCCCATAGATACACACAAAGACAAATACAAAGATCCCCCGTAGAGCCTTTACAGACTTGGGGAAAGTGCTGTTAGCGAGCACCTATAAAGGCTGGCACGGCACACGAGAGGGTGGGTCGACAACAACCATGCCCGACCGCCTTTGTCCCCCCAGTGGCGATGTTTAAACATTGCACAGGTATAATTTTCGATTTAAAGCTTTCGTGACTGCAGGAATT
>CM025665.2:1686469-1697015 GCA_014621495.2 Entosphenus tridentatus
TGCACCTCTACGCATACGCGCAGACACGCACGCGCAGAGAGACACTCGCACACTGCACGTCTACGCACACGCGCAGACACGCACGCGCAGAGAGACACTCACACACTGCACCTCTACGCATGCACACGGACACTAAGATCCACATGTAGCCTTGGCAGACTGTTGGGGGCAAATGCTCTTAACCCCTTCCCTCCCATGTGAGTAGTGGTACAGTCCCATTAGTAGTGGTGGAGTTTGTTAACCTCTCCCCATGTGAGTAGTGGTACAGTCCCATGAGTAGTGGTGGAGTTGGTGTTAAGCCCCCACTGGATGGGAGAGCCCAACCGAGCGTGAAGGCGGGGGGGTTGAAGTCGGCGAGCCGCACGGCGGTGATGAGGGCCGGCGTCTTGTGTCGTGATGGGAGGAGGCAGCCAGAAACGGCGCGCAGGTATCCCTCGTGGCTCCCCACGTCCACGTCAGAGTGCCTGCACACACACGTGACACACAAGTGACACGTGACACACACGTGACACGTAAGTGACACGTGACACACACGTGACACACACGACAGATCTCCCGGGTAGCCTTAACAGACAGTCGGGGCAAATGCTGTTAGCGAGTAGCACCTATGAAGGTCCCGGGACACCATACAAAGAGGGGGTGGGTGGCCTGTACCACGCCCGGCCGCCTTTGTCTCCCCAGTGGCAATGCTGACTACATACCGCACCGAGTACTCATTTGTGTGCGTGTGTGCGTGCGTGAATGCGTGCGTGCGTCTGAGTGCGTGCGTGCGTGAGTGCGTGCCTCACAGGAGCAGAGCCTTCTGGGCAGCGCCGTGCATCATCGCGACGGCTCTCTCCATCAGATCCCTCGTCACGTGCTCTGTGCGGCACACCACGGTGAACACCCCATGGTGAACAACCCATAGTGAACACCCCATGGTGAACACCACAGTGACCACATGGCATAGCACACACCGCAACACAGCATAGAGAACAGAGTATAAGTTACACAACCAACAACAATCGCTGTTCACCACGAAGCGGCGATGACATCACCACGGTGCTTGTGCAAGGCGAGGTGCATTGAGGCCACGTGAAGTGTCGAAGGCCCGCTGGCAGGTCACAGGAAAGACCCAGGGTGGTGCCATGGGTTGACTGAGATGACTGGCAGATGCACCACCTGTGCTCCCTTCTGTAGAAACTTGCTGTGTTTTAGTCATCCTGCAAACCGCTCGTTGTTGTGAGCGTCGCTCCTCTGCCCTCCGTTGTTGCTGCAGGGTGTCTGCTTCCAACTGCCCAGGAGCATCCTTCATGAGCCTCCTACACAGAGGTCAATCTTGATACCGCTGGTACCAGTCATCAGCAAATCCACTCGGCTCCATAGTCTCTCGTACCACATTATTCCATCTCTTATCTAATCTGTGCCGTGCCCGTTTAGCCTCCTCTATCTGGCCAAACAAAAGCTGTTACGCTGTTTGGGCATTCGGTGGTTGGGCATGCAGGCTACATGGCCCTGCCAACGCAGCTTTACTTGGTTGGAGGAGCTCACTGATGAGTCCAGATCTTTCAGGGATCCGTGAGATCCTCACACAATCCAGCCTGGTTAATCCCAGGATGGATCATCGGCAGGCCAGGATAAATGTTTTAAACTGGCGCAAATGTTCCACTAGAGGGGTCCACGTTTCACAAGCACAGAGAAGGGAGGGCATGACTGTGGCCAAGAAGACCTAAGGCATTGTGTGGAGCAACAGACCAGGTCACTTCCACACAGCGTTATGCAGCCGATGAAAATATATTGCCGCTCGACTGATTGGGAGCGAGACCTTTGCTGACAAACTAGTGTTGGTCAGAAGCACACTGCCCAACTTTGGAAACTTCCCCATTATCTCTACAACTGCCCCATTACTCGTGGCAAGTAGAGGGAGGGGAACATTCCATGATATAAAATATCCAGGCAAGTGCTTAGTTTTGGATATGTATGCTGAACTTTTCACACTGTATGTAGCCAACGATCCTAATCGGAGGTGCGGGGGAAGAACAAACTAAATGCACACAAAAAAATAAAGCAGTGATATAAGTCCCCCGTTTATATTCCCTACGCCTCTGTTGTAAGAGACTAACAGAGAACGTGGTGTCTGTGCAGGACCGCCCCAGTCTAAAACCACAACGGGACTCCGCAAGCCTCTCCCCTAAGCGTGCCTGGCAAAGTGTTTGGGCTAATGGTAAGGCGCCATCTCTCAGTAGCATGCTCCAGGTTCAGCAGTAGAGTCTATAACTCCTCAGAGTGGGTAGTAATTACCAGATCATCTGTAGGCATGGTTGATCGATAGATGGCAATTCCTTGATTGCTCCCGGGCATTGATCAGCCTCTCGTTGTATCTGTACCTGATGGAAATTCCTCTGGTACAACTGTAGAAAGCGTCACAAACTACGTTGTCAAAAAATGTTAAATAGTGTAAGGGCCAGAAGACATCCCCTGGGCCTATCCACCATCATGGGGCACCACGGTGGTGAGATGTTAACTACCTCACCTGGTATACAGGTGGTCGTAGGTTCAATTCTGACCTATATATTTGGAATTAGCGTGTCTCTCTCCTCGTGACCGCATGGATTTTCTCTGAGTCCTCTGGTTTTCCCCTCCACATTTAGAATTAACATCATGCATTTAGAGTATGTGGCTGCTTTAAATTCCCACATGATGATAAGACACTTCGTTGAGCTATCGTTTGTGATTGTCAGATTGCTTCTGAAAAAGAACTATATAGCTCAGTGAGGCCTTACCTGGTAAAATAAAAGTATTCTTGGTTCTTTCAGAACCAAGAATATGAATCCCTGCAGTCACGAAAGCTTTAAATACAAAATAAAAGTAGTTTAGTTTTAGCATAGTGCAGCCTTTAGCGTGCTGCGCTGTGAACCCCGTGACCTGATTTGATTCCCGTTCACGGCCAACACAAGTGATGAACGTCTGAATCGGTCCTGGGCCTTCCCTAGGTCGACTCAGCCTCAAATGAGTACCTAGTCAGCCTCACCCTCATGTGCCGTGCAGGCCTTCATAGGTGCCCATTCCTCTGGTAGCCCCGCCCACCACTCTGATATGTATGGATATGTATGTTGAACTTCTTTCACACTGTATGTAGCCAACCATCCTAATCGAGGGTGCGGGGGAAGAACAAACTAAACACACACAAAAAAAATAAAGCAGTGATTTAAGTCCCCCGTTTAAATTCCCTACGCCTCTGTTGTAAGAGACTAACAGAGAATATGGTGTCTGTGCAGGACCGCCCCAGTCTAAAACCACAATGGGGCTCCGCAAGCCTCTCCCCTAAGCGTGCCTGGCAAAGTGAAGTTTATTAATTCTTGCCCGGACCTTTTTTGACACGCTGAGGAGTGAGATTGCTGGTAGTTGTTACCATCAGTAGTCATCCTTCTTCAAGAGGGGGACCACCAGGTCATCCTTACAATCCTATGGAAACCCATCCTGTGGTCCAGACGGTTGTGATGAAGTCATATCGGGCAGTCTGCACACAGATGCCACCCTGCGTTAGCAGTTTGCTTAGGAGATCGTCTCTACCCGGCGCTTCACCTGGTCTCAAGCTCCAGATTGCCCGTCGCACTTCTTCAAAAGACGGAATGAGCGTCAAACCACTCGGAAGGATTGGCTACTTCTTTCAATATTTTGAGGAACTCCATCTCCAGCAGGGTCATCCCCACCTTGCCCCATGATGATCTTTGAGCTGAGGGGTTTCCCCCTCCACAGAAATACTCAGCAAAATTGTGCGAAACCTATTCTCGTGGGATCGAAGACCAGATCACCGTTCTTTCACTTCAGGATGTTATTAGGCATGGCGCTTCAAGGTATTTGTGATCGCGTGCTACCGACGCAGTTTCCATTTTCTCAGCAACCTGCGACCACCACTCATCCTTGCAGCACCCCACAGCTTTCCAACCTCCGATGTTGGATATTGTAGACGACGGGAGTGGACCTGTCGCTTTTTCTCAACCATCCAGAACACCTACTCCATCAGCCAGGGTCTCTCAGGAGGTTTGGACCGTATCCCCAATGCAGCCATTGCAGCTGCATGAACCACAGTCCTAAACCTCGCCCATTTTCCCTCAACATCAGGAGGAGTGGGGGGCGATGCCAACCCCAGTCAAAAGCGATGATGAAATGCTCGCTTACAACTTTCATCAGCTAGATGAGACCAGGCCCACTGTGGGTGTGAATGGGGTCCCAGATGAATGATTGCCACCACAGTGAAGACATGGCAGGAGCATCTTACAGATGACAAGCCGATGGTCAATAGGCAGATCAGCTCCACAGTAGGTCCGGGTGTCAAGGACATAGTCTCGCATTTGCTGTTCTGTCACTATATAGTTCATCATGTTCTTGCTTGGACCCAGCATGCATCTATGATCAGAATTAGAATCTCTATTACGACTGCAGGAATTAAATGAGCGATGAATCTCTTTTTCACAAATGTTGAAACAGCTTGCTGGTGATTATAAGCTCATGGGCTTAACAGGAATCGAGCAGCCTCGTACCATAATTATTGAGCTAATCTGGACCATGCTTTAAAATCACTCTGGCTCAGGTGTCTGCGTCATGACCCACTCGAACATTAAAGTCACCCAACAGGATGACAGGAGGCACTTTAGCTGGCACCTGGGGCCGTAGAAGGAATCTGACTCATCAGCATTGTCTACATCCCTCCACTTATGATAATCTTCTGTGGGTGCATAAGCAGCCACCGCCATTAACACCATTTCTCACCTTCCGTTGATGTGGAGGCGAGTCCACAACAACATGGGCACTCACATTCTCAAACGTTGCCTCCATGCTCCCTTCAATTCTTTTGTTTTGGAAGAAGAGCCACTCCCTGTTGTTTGGCAGTTTCCTGTCCCGAATGGAGAATGGACAGTCCTCCATTGTGAGATAATCAGTCCACCAGACCCTCCTGTATATCACAGTGGTCCAAGCGGTTACCAGTCCATCTCCGGACAGAGGAATGGAAGCCTCTCCTCCAAAGCGAGCATTCGAACATTCCACATGGCCACTCGCAGCAGTTTCTTTGCCATTTCTGGAGGAACTCCAAGGGTGCGGGTTCAGCCTCCTGGCTCCAACAAATGGGGTTCGGCCAGGAAACGTAAAAACGCCTGTCCCCCCGAGGCCTCCGGCACAAGCTTAGTTTGGTATCTTATTCGTGTTTTTTTCATGAATTTAGTAGAAGGTAGAGGGGCTACAAGCCTCTTGCACCCGTCCAGAGCCCCCGTTGACCACTGTGGGGGCTACAAGCGCCATGAGGGAGTTATAGACGCCCGTCCCCCCCTGGGGTCTCTGACACAAGATTATTTTGATATTTCATTAATGGTTTAGTGGTAAGTTAATTTAATGTGGAGGGATTACCAGCCGCTCACACCCATCCAGAGCCCCCACTGGCCGCTGTGGGACCAGCTGATTGGAATTGGCCCTCCCCACATGGTACATCTACCACAGCATTACTGTCTAGCACCACTGTGAAGGTATAGGGGGTTGTTTTTGCTAGCATAACCACGACACGCGACATAACTACCGCACACGACATAACCACCGCATACGACATAACCACGACACGCGGCATAACCACCGCGCATGGCATAACCACGACACGCGGCACAACCACCACACACGGCATAGCCACCACACGGCATAACCACTGATGATGATGTATTAGGCCTTCATCCAGCAGTGGATTGACCATGCCTGAATGAGGATGATGATGATGTGTCTGGCCTTATGGAATCTTTATCAGAATCTCTATTTAGACTGGAGAAATCTGATGAGCTCTTAAGCTATTTTTCTTCAGGTGGGTTTTAGGGGCGAGGGGTCGTTGTACCGTAGGTCACCGTCTCGATGACCCGGCCCTGGGTGGAGAAGTCCTCAGTGGCGATGCCCAGACGGCCGTGCAAGGTGTAGGCCTGCAGCACCACCACCCGTGTCACAGCCAGTGTCACAACCCACGTCACCACCCACAACAGAGACAAAGATCCCCCGTGTAGCCTTAACAGACTGTTGGGGCCAAGTGCTGTTGGCGAGCACCTATGAAGGCCAGTATAGCACACGAAGGGGTGGGTGGCCAGCACCATGCCTGACCACCTTTGTCTCCGTAGTGGCGATGTTTACACACGACACCAGTTACTCATTTGAGGCCAAGTCGACCTAGGGGAGGCCCAGAATTGTTTCAGATAATTGTCACTGGTGTTGGCCGAGAGCGGTAATCGAACTCGGGTCGCTGGGTTCGTAGTGCAGCGCGTCAACCACTACATCACCGCTCTCCCACACAACCCACAACACAACCTGCGTCACAACCCACACCAACAACAACAGCCGCCGTTTGCCACCAAGTGGCAGCGACGTCACCACGACACTTGTGCCAAGCCAGTCTGAGGCCACGTGAAGTGTGGAAGGTCTGCTGGCAGGAGGTCACGGAACAGACCCAGGTGCCATGGGTTGATGACTGGCAGATGCACCAGCTAACCAGCAAAGGAGCATTGCGACAAACGTGCAACCTCTTGTGGCAGCATTCACATAAACTGCTAGTGGCTGCCACTACTCGTAGTACTAGAAGTAGGTTCTACTCCTAGAGATGGGACTGTCCCCCACGTTACGACGGTGGATCGTCACGTGGGACAGAACCTCAACAGAAGATGCTCGGTCACCCATTGCGCATCTGTACTATACTAAAAGTAAGTGTATATTTCTGATATATTACCTTGTCTGTTGTACTACATGTATTGTTTATTGTTTATCATGTAAAAAATAGTTTACACTTGTATACAAATAGTCCATAATCGAGTTTTTTTTTGGGTTAGATCTCGTAAATATAAACACATGTCGCACAAACCGGCACCACCCGACACAGCCAATTAGCAAGGTTTGTCACGTAAACAGAACGTGGCAATTAGTTACCAGTACAGCACACCGGTGTGTTGGAGAGTAAATCCACAACATTTACAATTCGAGTTTAACAACACGTTGATATTTACGCTATCTAACCAAATAAAACCTCTATTATGGAAAAACATTGGTCGTGACAGCTTCCCACGTGCAATAAAAAGTCGCCATGAATATGGGAAACAAAAGTATTCATAGAGTACACACGAAAGAGACGATAGCCAGTCAGGGACGCTAACGCTCGGGGCATCGTCTGGTAGCCAAACGTTTGCTGTGCAACGTGAACGGCGCTCTGGGCCTCAGCGGTGATGTTGGCAGATCTCGAGCACGTGGTGGGCTAAGGTGCACGGCCTGTACAAAGCGGGACTGGGTATCAACGAGTTGAGTACGTTAGAGAAAGTACTTGGAGCGGCAGGGGGGCGTACATCAGGGTGTTGCCACCGTGTATGCAGGCAGCCGTAACCGAGCCATGGAAAAAATAGAGCCGGGATGCTTGGCGGAATCCAGAAGGGGGGAATATTTGGGCGGCAAAGAAGATGAAGCAGATGTAGGAGATGTAGGAGAATGAGGGGTGTAGAGGAACTTGAGGGAAAGTTCCAGAGGATGGTGGTAGAGAGAGACGGTGGGCTGGGGGTCGGGAGAGAAGGCACCACAACCACTACCCAGGTGGTGTGTCGCGGTTGTGGTGGTTGTGCCGCAGTTGTTGGTGGTTGTGCCGCGGTTGTGGTGGTTGTGCCGCGGTTGTGGTGGTTGTGCCGCGGTTGTGGTGGTTGTGCCGCGGTTGTGGTGGTTGTGCCACACCTGAGTGACGGGCGACTTCCTCAGCTCGTCCAGCAGTCGTCTTCCTGAACCCACGGCGAAAACTGGTCGCGTGCCGGTGGTCGGGCGGTCAGAAATTTGGGGGTAGGGCAGGTCAAGGAGCGAGAGGGTTCACACACGCGCGCACGGCACACGTTCACAGCACAGTAAATGCACACGTGCGCATACACGGGAGTGTGTGTGTACGTGTGGGGAGCGGTGGCGCAGAGGTTAGAGCGATGCCACGCTATGAATTCGGCGACCCGAGTTCGATTTCTGCTCACAGAGCCAGTCCTGGGCCTCCCCCAAGGTGAATACCTGGTGCGATGTGGCTTCTCGGCCACAGTCATGCCCTCCCTTTTCTATGCTTGTGAAACGTGGACCCCCCCTGGTGGAACATCTGTGCCGGTTAGAAACATTCAGGCTGGCCTGCCTATAATCCAGCGTGGGTTTAACCAGGCTGGATTGTGTGAGGGGCTCATAAATCCTTGAAATATTTGGACACATTCACATCAGTGAGCTCCTCCAGCAGGCAAGGTTGCATTGGCTGGGTCATGTAGCCCGCATGCCCAGCCACCGCATGCCCAAGCAGCTTCTGCTTCACCACATAGAGGGGGCTAAATGGGTACAACATGGGTGGGAAAAGAGATGGACTGATGCGGTATTGGAGAATGTGTGTGGACTTGCCAAAGACTGGTACCAGCGGTGTCAAGATCAGCCTCTGTGGAGGAGGCTCGTGAAGGAAGCTGCTACTGGGCAGTTGGAGGCAGTCGCCCTCCAACAACAAAGGGAGGGCAGAGGAGCTACACTCACAACAACGAGCGGAGCGCCGGGCGGCTTTAAATGCAGCCAGTTAGCACAGTAGGGGGTACAGCTGATGCATCTACCGGTCATCTCGGTCAGCCAACTCATGGCACCTGGGTCTGTCCCGTGACCCCCTGTCAGCGAGCCTTCAACACTTCACGTGGCCTCAAAGTGCACATGGCCTGGAAGAGGCACCATGGTGATGTCACCGTCACTTGTTAGCGAATGGCGGGTATTGGTATTGGTATATGCGTGTGTGTGTGTGCGTGTTTACCCAGCACTCCGGATGCGCTTGTGTCCAGGCCGTGTCCGACCGCCAACCCGAGCGAACGGTAGCGCGGCCCCCTCACTGCCTCCGGCCAATCACAGCATAGGACACAAACACACGTGCAGCCAATGGGAAGAAACATTACTGCTCACCCATCCTGTCGTCATGGCTACGGGAAAATTGCTCCCCCCGCTTGCTTGACTCCCACCACTCGCTCGACCCATTGTTGTTGTGACGGCAGTGATGCTGGTTATTGTTGTAGTTGTTCTGGTGGTTGCTGTGGCTGTTGTAGTGACAATTAATGTGATTGTTGAAGTAGTGGTTGTGATAGGTTACGTGGTTTTGATCAGGTGGTTGTTGTGGTTCTTCCTGTGATTGTTGTTATGGCTGGAGTGGAAGAAGTTGTGGTTGTGGTAACATCTGTTCTGTGGTCGTCGTGGTTGTTGGGTTGTTGTACCGAGTGGGTGATCCGCCAGGCTGGGAACCAGGGAAACGGCGAGACTCTGCTCCTCTCCTCTTTCCGTTGCCGTGGTGAAAGTCTCCACTTTCACCAGTTGCCGGGGACCTGGCTGCTTCAGAGCATTGAGCTCTGTCGCCATGACAACAACCGTGCGACGGACACCGAGGCAACACGCCGACAGAATTAAATTACTTTACCGATTATCAGTTCAGTTACTTGGCTAATCGCGTAACATGAACAGAGACATGGGAGACAGTGAGACATATGGAGACACTGTGAGACACGCGGAGATACGGGCAAACTCGTAGAGACACGGGGGGACACCGAGACACAAAGAAACAACACTGTGAGATACTGTAGGGCAGAGACATGGGGATACAAAGAGACTGAGACACACGATATGAGACTCGGAGACACGGAGATTCCTCGGGAGTCACGTGGAGACACGATGAGACATGGTGAGAGACACAGGAAGTCACGAAGAGACACAGGGAGACACGAGAAGACATGGGGAGACACGGGGAGATACGGAGAGACATAAGGAGACACGGGGAGACACGGGGAGATACAAGGAGACACGGAAGACATGAGAAGACATGGGGAGACACGGGGAGATACGGAGAGACACAAGGAGACATGGGGAGACACAGAGAGACACAGATAGACACAGATAGACACGGGGAGACACGGGGAGATACGGAGAGACACAAGGAGATATGGAGAGACACGGGGAGACACAAGTAGATACAGGGAGACATAAGGAGACACGGAGAGACGCGGAGAGACGCGGGGAATCGCGGGCAGGTGCTCACCCTGCAGGAGCCGGCTCTCCAGGGTGGAGCGCACCTGGCGCCACGTCACCGCCGCCGGTTTGTAGACGGCGAACACCCCGTGCAGCTCACGCAGCACGCGCGGCCCAGACATCGCGCACAGCCTGCACAGACAGCATGCACAGACAGCATTCACACAGCCAACACACAGCACGTATACAGCCTGTACACACAGCACACACACAGCATGCACACACAGCATGCACACAGTCTGTACACACAGCACGTACAGTCTGTACAGACAGCACACACACAGTCTGTACAGACAGCACACACACAGTCTGTACACACAGCACACACACAGTCTGTACACACAGCACACACACAACCTGTGACACACAGCACACACATAACCTGTACAGACCAGCATGTACACACAGCATGTATACAACCTGGCAGACAGCACACAGCCTGTACACACAGCACGCACACAGCCTGTACACACAGCACACACAGTCTGTACACACAGCACAC
>CM025665.2:1704268-1725793 GCA_014621495.2 Entosphenus tridentatus
GTGGGCCTCTCTGTGGGCCTCCCCGTGGGCCTCTCTGTGGGCCTCTCCGTGGGCCTCTCCGTGGGCCTCTCCGTTGGCCTCTCCGTGGGCCTCTCCGTGGGCCTCTCCGTGGGCCTCTCTGTGGGCCTCCCTGTGGGCCTCTCTGTGGGCCTCTCTGTGGGCCTCCCCGTGGGCCTCTCTGTTGGCCTCTCTGTTGGCCTCTCTGTGGGCCTCTCTGTGGGCCTCTATGGGCCTCTTTGGGCCTCTCTGTGGGCCTCCGTGGGCCTCCCTGTGCGCCCTTCCGCTCCACCTGCTGGCTGTGCGACTCGGTAGGCAGCCGCTTGATGAGCCCCTCTAGCTGGGTGAAGCGGCGCGCCACGGCATGCAGCTCGGCGCTCAGCTCCCGGTATTCGGCGTATTGGTCGGTGAACACCGCCTTGTAGCGGTCGCGCTCCTCGTCAGAGCCGATTGGCGGGTACTTCCTGAACACAGCCAGCACGACAATCGCGATCGGTTATAGTACAGGGTGCGGGGGCGGTCCCTCAGTTAAAAAAACTTTGCGTGAGCGCGATTGACGATCGTTGAAACGTTCCGATTGACAAAATCACATTTTTAGCGTTAACGAAATTTCACGCGGCACGAGTCGTCAGATCACGGGGACTTCCTGAGCACAGCCAGTCACGACAATCGCAATCGGTTATAACACACAAGGGGGTTCCTCAGTTCACGAACGAATGCTCGGTTTACGAACGAACGTTTGCTTTACGTTAATTTCGAATAATTGCAAATGGCAAATGGTGGACACTTTCCGATTTCCGAAATCGAATTTCCGCAACGAAATGTCACACAGCACGAGCCGCGAGGTCATCAAATGAGAATCCACCGGGGAAGCTGCGTCATCCGTCCGCTACTTTACATCTGAGACAAATCGCTTCAAAGCTCATCAGACTCCTCCGCCAGTCTAAATAAAGATTCTGATTGTGAACCATAACAGCGTCACGGTATCAGCAGATCTTTTGGTGAGTTCCCCCTTAAAAGATTATTATTTTTTTATTCATTATCATTCAATCTTTTTCAATTTTATGCGCTTTATTATTATTTTTGCATGGTAAAAAGTGATGTGTGTGTGTATTATAGTTTTAGGTTAGGAGTAGAGTTGGAATCACTGTCCGAAACGTATCCCAAATGTTTTAGTTTTCAATTAATGGGAAAGCGGATATACGAAAATTCGTTTCACCCATGTTGTTTGAAGAACGCACCCCTTGCATAAACTAAAACTAGTTTTTATTTTACATAACACAGTTTTTTTGGGTTCGATCGCGTAAATATATGTCCTTAAACTCGCTACCACTCGACACAGCCAATTAGCCAGGTTTGTCACGTAAACAGAACATGCCAATTCATCACTAGTACAACACACCGTTGTGTTGGAGGCAAGCCACAACATTTACAATCTGAATTTGACATTTCTCCAGTAATTACAACTAGCTTCATCAGGCGACAGCCAGATTTGTGGATAAGTCCTGCTGTTTCGTTCGTTAAATAGAGGGGTAGATATGATGACAACAATTGTGTGCCCTTCTTAAAAACTATTGCAATTAGCAATAGTTATATTTTACCGGGTAAGGCCCCACTGAGCTATGTAGCTCTTTTTCAGAAGCGACCTGGCCATCACAAATTATAATTCAACGAAGTCGCTCGTCATCTCCATCATCACTTGGAAATTTATAGCAGCCAAATACTCTCAAGGAGTGACGTTGCTTCTAAATGTGTAGGGGAAAAACAAGAGGGCCCAGAGAAAAATCAACACGACCACGGGGAGAGGGAGAGAGAGACGCAAACTTCAAATATAACGCAGGCGTCAAAGTCGGGATCGAACCCACAACCTCCTGTGTACCAGGCGAGGTAGTTAACATCTCCTAGCCACCACGGCGCTGGTATTGTAAATCTTGGGATAACTGAATATGATAATAATAATAATGTACTTATTTATCCAGGAGAGCTACACTGAGTCCGAGAACCCTCAAACAGGAGGGGTCCTGCCACTGCATTGGATTTTTATTTCAAGATGTGACCCCGTGCCCGTATTGGACATCTGTGAGAAAGAGCTTTATAGATCATCAGATTCCTCCAGTATAAGTAAATATTTTGATTCTCATGTATAAATATTCTAAATTCATGACGAATGGTGTTTATTATAACCCTACGGGGGGAGGACACCGGAGCACCCAGCAGAAACTAACACATTGCATGAGGGGGCAACGCTCTATCCCCCACGTACAGTTGGAAATAGACAGATGGAAATTATTCACAAGAGGTTTTTTTTTGGGTTAGAGCGCGTAAATATATAAGTGTGTCATTAAATCCACCTTAAAAGGAAAACAACACACACACATATAAAAACAGTCCTCTCGGTTATCTGCACTGAGGGGGACGACGACCGCGGATAATTCAAAATCGCGTATAATCCATAAATATCCGTTTTCTGCGGATCTCTATGGCAAAAAACACGAATATAGATACACATTATGTTAAAATTAAGAAAATTTAGTTGCTCAGTGATAACACTTTCCTGCTTTGGCGCAGAAGACTCGGCCCACTAAGTGGACAGCAGAGCCATGCCAATCAACATCAATCAAGCTCCACCCACTGTTGTAAAGATATGCAACTACTGTACTGTAAAGACGATCGCATGGATTTCGGGTTAACCGGAACAATATATTTTTTCGGTTTAAGCACGTGACTTTTAATACAAATTTACAAGAATAACAATGAATAACTGCTTTTAAATTATTAATTTGAGCTTAAGGGGAAAATCCATGAGTTATTACTTGATGTCAAAATCTCAGGTGCATGGTTAATCCACAAATCGGATAAACCACTTGCGGATAATCGAGAGTCTACTGTAATTGTAAATGCTGTTGTGGGTAACTAATTCACACGTTTTGTTTAGGTGACAATCCTTACTAATTGGCTGTGTCGGGTGGTGGGATTAACGACACACATTTATATTTACGCGATCTAACCCAAAAAAAAACGGTATTATGGAAAATATATTTTCAGCCAATTATTGACAAGTTGTGTTTATTATCGCGCACTTTGGAAGAGCAAACCGGAGTACTTGGAGAAAACCAGCGCTTTGCGCAAAGGGGGGGAACCGCTCTATCCCCCACGTCCAGATGACATTAAACGGATGGAAATTATCCATGAAGTATTTTTTGGGTTATATCGTGTAAATATAAATGTCGTTAAACCCACCACCACCCGACAGCCAATTAGTAAGGTTTGTCACGTAAACAAAACGCGTGAATTATTTACTAATTCAGCACTAACCGGTGTTTTTATTAACCAGTCAAACGGTGCTGAGACTAACAGATGAACAAATTAATATCAATATCAACCACATGCGTGAGTGCATGTCACTATGTGTTCATCGTGCGTGTCATTACAATCGCCAAATGCCATCGAGGGTTGGCGGCAGCAGCAGAAAACAGGCGAAACTCACGCGACGTAGTCCGGCACCACCAGAGGCTTGGGGATGTGCCCCGATGGGATGTGACCATTCCGGATCTCAGGCCTCCGCTTGGGAGCTGGGCTGTGGTCCAACTCCACAGCCCCACCCTGTGCAAGCGCACAGGCCAAAGCATTTCCCCCAGTACATCATCATCGTCACTAGCTTCATCTGGGATTTCTATAGGTCGAGTACAATGATCGTCCGCGGACAGCAGTCCATGGAGTTTGCTTGTGCGGTCATCATCGCAGCAGCAGTGGCTTTTGGCTCAGCCTTCGAACAAAGATGGTCACCGCATCGCTTGGCGCTTTCAGATGCGCTTCTATGGCCGTGTGGAGCGTTCTGCTATCCGATATTCAGAAGCTATTGGGAGATATGCAATTTTAAATCATTCAAATTGACAAACCAATTTCCTTTAGAACTGCTTCTTGTTGTGTTTAGTTTGTTGTCCTTCCCCCACACCTCCGATTAGCACAGTTGGCTACGTACGATGTGGAAGAAATTCAACATACCTACATAAATTATGACACCAATTTTCGATACATGCAGTTTCAGTAGAATGAACTTTGGATGTATTACCATTATTTTTATGGTTTAAAAATACAAGTTAAAATAATAAATTCACAGAAATAAATGCTATCTATAGTGCTGCATAAATAAAAATACAAGCTTTTTTGCCCGTCCAAAGACGGGTGTATATTGCAGAAAATCTTAAATATTAAATCGAGAAATTGTTCAGCTCATGATTATTAATGAGGGGAGGGGTGCGGCATGTGGAGTGCGCGACCTTGTGCGTTAGTGTAAATTTCCACACGGGCATGAATATTAATTAAGTGGGGGGGCCTCTTTTGCAGTGACGTCACGCACGGATGTAGCACTGTGCTGCGAATATTAATTTTTTACCGTCACTTTCTGTAAAGAAACATCATATTTGAAGCGACTTTGCGTAATAAATTATTGAATTCAGCTCAACCTTCCTCTGCGTGAGTGTAAAAATCCACCCACCCATGAATATTAATGGAGGGGGTGGGCCTTATGTGGAGTGATGTCACACGTGGGAAGGACAGACATTTCTGGGAGATTATAGTAGGCGATTATAATAAGATACGGCACGTTGGCTAACCCCAGTGGGATAAGTCTGCCTGAAGGTGGGCCAACAACTCATCCGCAAGCGGCTCTGACATCACGGAGTTTAGCCACTCGCCCCTCTACACCGACTCACCCCTCTCCCCACCCCGGTTGACCCTGCCAGAGGCCAGAAGCTTTGGATGGTACAGCCTGATGGATTCGTAGGGAATTGTGTTGCTAACCATGAGGTCCCGTATATGTTTTTTTCGTGACGGCCTGGCATGGCGCACGAGGGGGGTTGGTCATGTGGCCAGCACCATGACCCACCATCTTTGTCTTCCCAATGCTGATGTTTTTCTACACCACAACAACAGGGACTCATTAAGGCTGGGCCGACCTAGGCGAGGCCCAGGACCGGTTCAGATATTCGTCACCGATGTTGGCCTCCAGCGAGAACCGAATCCGGTTCGCCGGGTTCAATAGCACAGCACGCTAACCACTGCGCTACCACTCCTGATACACAAAGATCCCCCGTATATCCTTTAAGAGACTGTTGGGGCAAGTGCTGTTAGCGAGTAACACCTATGAAGGCTGGCACGGCACACGAGGGGGTGGGTGGCCAACACCACGCTCGGCCGCCTTTGTCTCCCTAGTGACGATGTTTACACACCACACCAGGTACTCATTTGAGGCTGAGTCGACCTAGGGGAGGCCCGGGACTGGTTCAGATAATCGTCACTGGTGTTGGCCGTGAGCGGGAACCCGTGTTGCCAGGTTCAAACGCAGCGCGCTAACCGTTAAACTACCGCTCCCCTCACACACACAGACAGGCACACACACACACACAGAAGCATACACGCACACAGACACACACATGCACAGACACAAAGACACATACACACAGTGCGCCAATCACTACACTACAGCTCCCCAAGGAGAGACACACATAGATATACACAGGTACAAACATACACATGGATATAGACACACACATGAATACACCCATGGGCACCAACATAAAGACCAATGACAAAGTTATGGCTCTGTGACAACAAAGATCACCTGTGTAGCCTTAGCAAAATATTGGGACAAGTGCTGGCAGCGGGTAGCACCTATAAAGGCCAGGCACAGGGCGCGAGGAGGTGGGTGGTCAGCACCACACCTCCCCCCACCCCATCCCGTGCCGGTGTTTACTACACACCCTTCAATGTACGTATATACTGTACGTACATTGTACATAGCCAACTGTGAGGTGAGGGGGAAGGACAACAAACTAAGCACAAAAAGCGGGTTTAAAGAAATTAGTTTGTCAATCTAGATGATTTGAAAGTGCATAACTCCAGTGGCTTTCTAATATCGGATGAAAGAACGCTTCAGACGGCCGCACAAGTGCAACGTGATGCGGTGACTGTCTTTATTCGATGGCTAGCCAAAAGCCACCGCTGCGAGGATGACCAGGGTTCGCGTGATGGTTTATGTTCCTTGCCGAGATCAGCAAGATATTGTGGTTAATTTGTGGCAAACACTTTGTGTGTTATGAGCGCGGCCTCATGTATTCGTTCGGCAACCACAAGTCAATACAGCGCAGTGAACACGGGACGGACACGGTGTCGGATCTTGCAGGACCCGTCACAACACGTGCTAAAGAATTTTGTACATGCTGCAGCTTGGTAATGTTTTTGGCAGCGCCGGAGGAGGGGGGGGGGAGTTGAGTCACTGCCGCCCACTCACCCTGTGGATGCGGTCGCTGCGATTGTCTGGCCGAGCGTCGTAGCTGTGCATCTGCGGAAGGCAGCAAGGGAGACACATAACACAGGTTGTGCATGTGTGCGATGGGACATGTGCGTACACACACACACAAAGGATCCCCCGTATAACCTTTAACAGACTGTTGGGGCAAGTGCTGTTAGCGAGTAGAACCTATGAAGGCCAGCACGGCACACGTGGAGGTGGATTGGCCAGCACCATGCCCGACTGCCTTTGTCTCCCAAGTGGCAATATTTAAACACCACACCAGGTACTCATTTTGAGGCTGAATCGACCTAGAGGAGGCCCAGTACTGGTTTAGATAATCGTCACCGGTGTTGGCTATGAGTGGGAATCTAACTTGGGTCGTCAGATTCAGTAGTGCTCACACCACCATGGCCCACACACACACACATAGCCTGCCCCACTTACATGCACAGCCTCTAACCACCAAGTACCAAGGCCTACACACACAACCTGTAACACACTCACACACTCACTTGTCACACTCCCGACCTGAAGCACCAAGTACCAAGACCTACACACACTCACACAAAGCCTGTAGCACAAAGTATCAAAGCCTACACACACAAACAACATGTAACACACTCACAACGTATGCCACACACACAAGTACAACCTGTAGAACCAAGTACCAAGGCCTATACACTCACACAAAGCCTGTAGCACAAAGTACCAAGGCCTACACACACATGCAACCTGTACCATACTCACGCGCACTCACACACAACCTGTACCGCACTTAAGCATACTCACATGAGCTCACATCATCATCGGCAATCACTCGGGTTCGAGTATGGATTGTCCTCCTGGTGGGTCCTGTTTGTGGATCTTCAGATGGCTCAAGAGGCCGATCCAACACCCGCAGATTCTGCTGCAGTGTGGGCAAGGGTTACACGATGGTGGTGGTGGAAGATGGTTGGGCCTTCTTGGTGGGGAGTATCTCCTTATGTTGTTGCCCCTGCCCTCTGCAGCCCACGTATACAGTGGGGTGGGAAGAACTACGGCTTTGTAGACGAGGAGTTTAGAATTGACCTGGATATCATGATCTTCAAAGACTCTTTTCCTCAGTCTGGCAAAGGCTCCACTGCCAGCTCAGGCGGTGGTGGAAATCTGCGTCGATGTCGGCTTTGGAGGAGAGAAGGCTGACAAGGTAGGGAACGTGATCCCATTTTCGATGGTGGTATGTATTCCTGGAGCCGGTGTTGTCTTGTCATGTGGTGGTTAGGATATGCATATTTTTATGTTTAGTGCCAGACCGAGGAGCTTATATGCCTTTGTGAAGGATCCAGGATGCAATGCAGGTCTTCTTCCGAGTGGGCAGTGATGGCATTGGAATCTGAATACTGGAGCACCATGATGGAAGTGGTGGAGACTTTGCTCTTTGCCTTGAATCTCTTGAGGTTGAAGAGTCGGCTGATGTACTCAGAGGCAGATTTTGGCTTGTGAGCTGGAAGATAGCAGCAATGAAGATTGCAAATAGGATGGGCACAATGATGCAGCCCTGTTTAACTCCAGTTTACACCTTTAAGAGTTCCATTTGAGCACCACTGTTACTGAGCAATGTTGCCGAAATGTCACGCAGCAGTCGCCAGTACCCTAGTGAATTTGTCAGGGGCAGACGATTTTTGACAGACTTAGCCAGAGGGCATGACGGTTCACAAGACTCAAAGGCTTTTGTAAGGTCTATAAAGACCGGAATTTCTCTTGCAGTTTATCGTATAGTGGAAATCACACCTGCTGCGCCTCTGGATGGTCGAAAGCCACATTGTGATTCTGGGAGGATTTCTTCAGACAGGGGGTAGGAGCCGGGTTTGCCAGTATGTGGGTAGAATATTTTCCTGGTGGTGGACAGAAGGGTGGTGCTTCTGTAGTTTACACAATATGCCCTGTTCACCTTTTTCAACGGTTTTACTTAACTTTACTCCTATGTTTGTCGTGGTCAAATCTTGTAATCAAAATTTAGTCGACTTCCTGTTGTCCAATAAATTCCAAATTTTGCACATGATCCGGTGAAAATGCATGCCTGTATCAAAATCGGCATCAATTCATCTATTAATTCAATACTTTAAAGCATCTTCTTGGTTCTTTCGGTAAAGTCACGTAGAATGGAAATAATAAAATAATAAAAATAAAACATAATAAAATTATTCTCACGACGTTTCGGCCACAACGCAAACAGTCGTCCTCAGGTGAAGAACAGGTCTGTCGGAAAGACAGCGTCTGAATAAGCACCACCATGCTTGGCAGCGTATATTTAAGCTGGGTTGGAGGGGGAAGGGCGCCTTGACAAAGGAATTTGCATATCAAGAGGAATTTAGCATATTTATGGGAAATGCAGATATGGGATTAGTCACTACTTGTGGAATGCGTAGGAGGTGGGGGGGGTTTCAAGTCATATTATGCCCGTGCATTATGCAGGATTAGCAGCATCAAAGGGAGGGAGTAGGGTTAGCAGTAACGGCTGCTTGCGTTGTGGCCGAAACGTCGTGAGAATTATTTAATGTTTTATTTTTATTATTTTATTATTTCCATTCTACGTGACTTTACCGAAAGAACCAAGAAGATGAATCCCTGCAGTCACGAAAGCTTTAAATCGAAATTTACTTTAAAGCAATTAACATTTTGTATGGACGCCTTATTATTTATATTTTTATCTGTGTAGGTGGAAAACGCCGCGGTCCAAGCAGCAGGCGCCACGTGTCTCAGGCGCGCCTGCTCCGTGTGAACGAGTTACGGAAGTAATTAATTCAAGTAAGCGTTGATGTGGGAGCAGGCGCCGCATAATTGACGTACTTCTCGACCGTGAGGTAAATTAAGTTGTTCATAAAACTGTTGTTTTTTAAAACTTTTTTAAAGGAGTTTATTAAAGATCGTAACAATCAGTGGGTATCCCCAAGTTCTGTGTGGGATTTCCTACTTGTGCCAGATCTTCAAGAGCAGGGGCATGTATGTGGGTGGTGTAAGAGCTCTGACCTGCATTACTTTAAGATTTCCGCTAAAATCCCATCAGGACCAACGGCCTTGTTATTTATCATCTTCCCGACGACATCTTGTACCTCCTACATGTTGGGTGGTTCTTCCATGTCCTCCTTTATGAGTCGCTAAGGGATTTGGTCGATGACCTCCATCTCATCGAGCAGTACTTCAGTTGAGTTCTAAAGAAGTGTTCTCTCCACCAGGCATTTGATTGATACATCATCCTTCAGCAGCTTTTGTCTATCTTTCGAGCCAAGGGAGTTTAGGCCGTGGTAACTGGGTCCGTATACTGCCTTCGTGACATTGAAGAAGACTCTGGTATTATCGGAGTCTGCCAGCTGCTGGATCTCCAGGGCTTCTTTGCCTGTCCATCTGCCTCCGCTTCTGGCGTGAGCCTCACTTTTGGCCTTGTAGTTTGTGTCATTCTGCAGGTGCAAAAGGTTCTTCATTTTGTGTCGATGAGCTGTTCACATCACAACAACCATTGGCTCGGACAATGACAGTCAATGAGATGCCAGAGTTTGGAGTGGGGATGCATGCATGATGTTTTGAATTCGTTTTTCTGATAGTAAAGTGTGTTGGTGATGATGAGGTCACGTTCCGCACATTTGGCTCGATGAACTCCATTTGAGTCGATATTGCCAACACCTTCCTTTCCAATCGTGCCTCTCCAAAGGTTGTGGTCCCGGCTGACCCTGGCATTAAAATACCCAAGAAGAATGATCTTATCTTCCTGAGAGTATTATGTCAAAGTTGGCATGGAAGGTCTCCCTTAACTCCTCATGTGGGTCCACGGTTGGGGCATAGGCACTCACATCTGTGGCCAATTGGTTGTTTACAAGCTTCAGACGTATGGTCATGAGGCATTCATCGATGCCCACAGGGATTTCAAAGAGGTGGTTGACGAGTCTGTTCTTAATAGCGAAACCAACTCCATGGTTGCCTGGGTCCATCAGCTGGTTTAACCTTTCCAGAAGAAGGTGTAGCTGCCTTTCTCCTCCTTCAGTTTCCCTTCATCTGCCGGTTGGGTTGTGGAGAGCGCAGCAAGGCCAATCCGAAATCTTCCCAGTTCTCTTGCTATGATCGCAGTTCTCTCAGGTCGATTACTGGTTGCACTGTCCATTAGGGTTCACACGTTCCAGGCTCCAAATTAAATGTTTATTTGTTTCTGACCGTAAAAAGGTGATCCCACTGGATGTGGTAAACTAGTTGTGAGTTATGAGGCAGGCTATTTTAGGGCACATTTTCCAGCCCCTTCCCCTACTGGGGTGAGCAGAGCAGATATAAAAAGGGCTGCTCATTAATGGGTGTAGCTGCCGAAAAGCTCCATGTGCCTCTGTCCACGAGCCAGACGACCGAATTAAACACCCACCACCATTCGCTGAACGCCATAGGGCTGGAAATCTGGGATGTGCAAGAGTTTGTTCCCTTTCAAGAGGATGCTTACGTATGACATCTTAACTTGGGGAGACCGATGCACAGGCAGCCACCACCACACGGTCCTTGACAGAGGGATCGGGGTCCAATGGCATGGAGGCCACGACAATTGGCGACCTCTCTCTGCTGTAACCTTCCTCCGCCTTCACAAGTGTTGCGACTTGCCGTCATCTTCTGCCAAAATCTAGATTTTAAGTTTTCGTGACTGCAGGGATCCATACTCTTTGGTTCTTTCGGTAAAGCCACGTAGGTATAAAATAAAATAAATTAAATCACGACGTTTCGATTGCAACACAAGCAATCATCATCAGGTGGGAAAACCACAACAAGAAAATTTTCCGAGACTAAGGTGCTCTGCAAACATTCGGGCTACTATCAAAGGTTTGTTCATGAAGCCATACAGATATATAAACAGACATAACTTCAACCGAGAAGATGGATACAAATTGAGCAATCATTGGAAGGATGTTATTAACCACGTAAAACCTTAAATGCTTAATGGTTGTTCCATCATATTTGCCAGGCATTGCTGCTGCAGTGGCATTGTTGGCTTCATTGGCATTGTTGCTGCAGTGTCGTTGTTGTTGCATCCTCCTCCCCACGCATCCCCAGCTCTCTCAGCCTCCCACTTCCAGCCCCGCCCACTTCCCCCCGTCCAGCTTCACGTCCCTTTCCCTGTCTTAGCATCCATGCAACGCCCCCTCCCTACCCCCCTCCCTTGCCCCTCTCCCCTCTCTTACCTATATAACCTCTCACCACAGCATTTCTCTCCCACTTCAGCAAAAAAAATTCTTGCTGTGATTTTCCCACCTGATGATGATTGTTTGTTTTACAATTAAAACGTCGTGATTCAATTTATTTGATTTTATACCTACGTGACTTTACCGAAAGAACCAAAGAGTATCTTCTGCCTGCTCCGCCGTTGAGGTCTTTGTTGGATCGTGCTTTGTTTGGAAGCCTCCCCCCCTTGACCTTATCCGAGTGGCTAAGCTGCAGACGGTATCACTCTTGGGAACACACAAAAGCTTCTCCACCACGGCAGCGATCCTCACACACATAAAACACACATGCTCACCTCTGAATCCTCCACACCCGCCCGCTCCCGCCTCTTGCGAGCGTTCTCGTGTCGCCACATCTTGAGCCCGACAGCCGTGCTCGCCAGGTAGGCGATGGTGTTGCAGAACAGGAAGATGGTGGCCCCAACCTGTCCGCCCTCCTGCCTGCAGAACACCCCGCTCAACGGGTTGTTGTACGACTGGAAGGAGCACAACCCGCCCCGGTTCAGGTCGTTCACATACACAATAGCTGCCGACAGGTACAGCAGGAATAGCGCCCCGTTGATGGCCGCCTCTGTCACCGGCCACCAGTCCGCGTCGAGCAGGACGGCCCGATAGTACATGGTCATGCCCACGCCCAGCAGGATTACGGTAACCAGCCAGGCCAGGCCGGCCACCACCAGCACGAAAGGCGTCTTGGGGCCGTCGTAGTTGTAGTTGCCGTAGTAGGAGCTTGCCCCGCCGGCGATACCAAGCGAGCCCGAGGGGCGCCCATAGCCGTAGAAGTTGTACCACTCATTGTCCTTGTAGATGTAGGCGCAGACGCAGGCGAACACAATGGCGCCCAGCAGCAGTTGCACTGCCCCCAGCAGGCGCAGGAGGCCTGGCCACGACTTCATGTAGGCGTAGCGCACGCGGTACTCATCCTCGCGCTGGCTGTACGTCTGGAACGTGCTCGTGGGGATCCCGGACAGCGAGGGCCCCTCCCAGATGCCATCGTAGTGGGCACCGTCGGGGAGCAGCCCTTCCTTCTCCCGCCGGGTGCCGTAGCTAAACCCAGAGGCCTTCCCGCTGCTGCTGGCGCCGCCAATGCCGACGCCGTCGACCCCGCCGCTGCTGGCACCGCCGACGTGCCACCTGTCGTCGTCGGCCATGTCGCCGCCACTGCCGACACGCTTGCTGGGGTAGTAGTCGGAGGATGAAGCGAGCACTGGCGCCAGCGACCTCGAACCATCGTCAGTGCCGGCATCGTCATCGTGGTGACCCCGATGGCCCTGCGACCGACCGCGCCGGCTGAAGAACGTTTTGACCGAGTCGGGGATGAAGCGGTGCACCGGTTTGATGTCGGGAAGTGATGGCGCTGGCGCCGGCTCGGAGGAGCAGCTGAAGACGTCGCCCACGGGCGGCTGCAGAGGCAGTGGAGGTGGAGGTAGAGGGTCGGCGCTGGTGGCGATATCCAAGTAGCGGAGGTCGGAGATGGCGCGCGGGGGAGACGGTGGGGGAGACGGTGCCGTGCGGAGGTTGTTGCGCACGGTATCCGGGGGAGGGGCGCGGGATGGCATGGCTGCGGTAGCGCGGGGTTTCCGGGTGTGCGTGAACGTGTGTGTGTACGTGTTTTGTACAGTCTGTTTAGGCTATACGGGGGATCTTTGCTTTTGTACGTGTGTTTGGGGAGCGGTCGTGCAACGGTTAGCGCTACGCTGTGCAACGAACCCAGCAACCTGAGTTCGGTCCCACTCACAGCCACCAACACCAGTGACGATTATCCGAACTGGTCCTAGGCCTCCCTTAGGTCGACTCGGTCTCAAATGAGTACCTGGTGTGGTGGGTAAACGTCACCACTTGGGAGACAAAGGCAGCCGGGCGTGGTGTTGGCCACCCATCCACTCGTGTGCAACTGTGCCGGCCTTAAAAAAGGTGTTGCTACTCGCTACAGTACTTGCCTCGACAGTCTGCTCGGGTTACACGGGGGGGGGGATCTTTGTCTTTGCTGTGTCTAACCTCGTCCTCTTGACTTCACCACTCGTATGCCGGTACCCGCGTTTCACCTTGTGTCCCTGGTGTCTGTCACCGATGGACTTAGTCTGTCACCACCTATGTACTGTTTGCGTCCCGTCTATCTGAGGAGTCTCACGGCATGGGACCGACGGCTCTCACTGATGGCTCCGTGCTCCTCCAAGCGGCATCATCTGCAGCAGGGATGCAGCTCCCACAGAACCTGGGTAGAGGGTCGGGGACAGGAAGGTAAAAGGTGCAGCCTTGCGATTGTTTGCGCACACCACCACTGGTAGCACTGCCTCCATTTATCGAGGGTTCTGGATAACAACCAGATCCTACGACTTCTACAGTCGTTCTGATAAAACTGCAGTAGACTCTCGATTATCCGCGCTAATGACAGGGAGGACAGGCCGCAGATCATTCAAAATCATGGATAATCCAAAAATATTAATTTTCCATGGATCTCTATGCAAAAAATCACTAATATAGGTATAAATTATGTTCAAGCTAAGAACATTTAGTTTGTTAATGAACAAAACAAAAAATTTGCAGCAGAGAATTGACCGATCGATGTGCGTGCTCAGCAATAACACTTTCCTGCTCCCGCTCAGAAGACTTGGCCCACGAAGTGGACAGCAGAGCCACGCCAATAAACATCAAACTCCACCCACTATGCAACTACTGTACTGTTGAAGCGATCACATGGATTTCGGATTAACCAAAGGAATATATTTTTTAGGTTTGAGCACTTGACTTGTAATAAACATTTTCAAGAATAACAATGTATCACTTTTTTATTAATGTGGGCTTAAGGTAAAATCCATGATCTATTAATTTAGGTAAAAATCTCAGGAGCGTGGTTAATCCACAAATCGGATAAACCGCACTCAGATAATCGAGTCCACTGTAGTTTAGTTTACTATCACCACACCACCACAACCACGACAGCCGCCGTTTACCATTAAGTGGCAGTGATCTTACCACGGCGCTTGTGCCATGCCAAGTGCACTTTGAGGCCATCTGAAGTGTGGCAGGCTCGCTGACAGGATGTTACGGACAGACCCAGGCCCCATGGGTTGATTGACTGGGCTGACTCTCGCCACAATCACCATATCACATCACCATAGGCGTGCCCCGTCGTCCCCCACTCACAATGGAAAATCACCCAACTGTTGGCCATGCCCTGGCTCTCGTACGGCTCAAGAGGAGGTGGAACAACAACAAACGCCGCATGAGTGCAGAGATGGAGAGGGGTCATGTGACTCATGGCAGCTCGCCCTTGAGAGGGCAGAAAATATAAATAATTCTGTACATTTTAACGTATTGGCAGTACACTGGTGGTGCGCGCAGTATATATATATATTTTTTTAATGCGCACTAATTATTTATTTTCCTGCGATTTGTAAACCCCGGTCAGAAAATCCTTGTGGGGATGGTGATTCCTCAAAATCAGTTTCTTGTGATGTCGAAGCAGTCAGAAGACAGAACACGAAGCTTCAGTCAGTCTGTTGACATATAGCAGCACCTAGCCGTGATGACGATTGCCGGCTCTGCGTTCCAATAATTTGTACTCGTGCCCTAGACTGGGTCGGACGGTTGTTCCTCGATTCAATGGGACCCAAATCAATGGTCAATATTGACCACATTTTTTCCAAATCTCAATAGACTGAATAAACTTTCTAATCGCGTCAAACTTAGTGACAGGGTCAATTAAAGACTGACAAAACAGATTTGCTGATCCAAACTCAGATTTTAGAACTGTTTTAAGAGAGACCGGTGTGTTATGCTGCACTGGTGAAACGCCAATAGGGTTAATTTGGTATTAGCGCAATTATTCTAATGCGAAAATTGTTATTATTATAATTGTGTTGTGAAATGCCCTTCCCATGGGCGTCAAGGGGGTACCATACCCTTAGCTCGTCAGGAGGCAGTACGACAAGTAGGACCAATAGCCGTCCATTTACAACTGTACCGGGATTAAGCATTTCCCTCTTACACAATACATTTTCTTCTCCAGCTGCTCCAGGGTCCCCCTCCCACGTAGTATAATAAATGCCACTCATCGTTAATAAGTGCTGGCTACAAATGAACCACTACACCTTGCTGATCTCATCAATTAAACATAAAGCGTCACTCCATTCATCCTCGCAAAGGTGTTCACCGCATCGCGCGCTTTCAGATGTACTCTTGCGGCCGTCTGGAACGCTCTTCCTTTCGATATTAGGAAGCCACTGGGATCTATGCCCTTTAAATCACCTAGATTGAAAGCTCATTTCTTTGTAACTGCTTGTGTGTGTTTAGTTTGTAGTTCTTCCCCCGAACACTATACATAGCGTACGATATAAAGTCGTCAACTGTAGGTTCCTCCTTGACATTATCCTTCTACAAGCCATCACTCACTCTGCTGTGCTACACCACTCAGATAACATGAGCCTCTACAACCATCACTCACTCTGCTGTGCTACACCACCCAGCGAACATGCCTCTACAAGCTAACAGGAGCACAGTAATAAAGTCACGTAGGTAAAAAAATGTTTTACCTACGTGACTTTACCGAAAAAACCGAAGAGTATGGACCCTTGCAGTCACGAAAACTTCAAATCTAGCACAGTAATTGCCTGGTTTCCGTTGGGAATGTGTTTCTGAAATGTGCGACGATGAATATCAAAACGACGTCAATGAAAGCGATTTGTTCAGGAGACAAAATCAAAGATCATGGAGGGTATGGTGAAGCGGTCTGTTAATGTGTGCAATCTTCACCATCGACGTACTAGCAACGTTACATCATAGTAGTAAAATTACTGCACTGAACACTAGTGTACCAGCAGTAAACTTAAACACAAATTATACAGGGTACAATAATATACACTATACGATCAAATAAAAACCCACCAAAATACCGTACATAAAACATATATTGTACGCTGCAGTACGCGGGACATCTTCATGCGCGACGCAAAGTGGTTTGTATACCAGGGGAGGTGATGGTGGTGGCGGCGAAGGGGCTGAGAGGCGACGAATAACGAGGAAGGGACGGACTGGACGATGCCGTCAGCGACGTGAGCGCAAGCGCCGTGGTTAAGGCGACGCTGGTCGAGGTCGTGGTGTTATACTAACAACAATCATAAGGCTAATTCGGATTATGATTCTCGAGGCGTGCAGTCACGTGGCTTTTCATCACCTGTCATGGAGCAGCCTGTTTCACCACCTCACTACCCTAATTTCTTCCTCCACTTCCCAGCGACAGTATAATAAAAAAAAAATTATGTTTCCAAGTAAGGCCCACCGAGCTGCATCGCTCTTTTGGCAGAAGCGACCTGGCTATCACAAATGGAAGGCCAAGAAAGTGGCTGATATCATCATGTGGACATTTTTTAGCAGCAGCCAAATACTCTAAACGCGTGACGCTGATTGTAAATATGGAGGGAAAACCCGGAGGACGCGGATAAAAATTAACGCGACCACGGGGAGAACATGCACACTCCAAATACTGTATACAGCAGGGCTCGGGATCCAACCCATAACTCGTTCATACCGGGCGAGCGAGTTAATATCTCGCCACCGCGATCTCTCCAGTAGCGGCACGGGGTAAGAACGTTACAACAACAAACAATAGTGCAGAGTACAGGAAGGGCAAACAAATCACCCACAAACATACGAAAACAACGAAACCATCCCCATCCTACCAGGCGAAGCCCACTGAGGTATTCACTTATTTTTCACCCACCAGTCCCGTTTGCAGCGCCGTTTCGCGCTCTGTGGGCTGTCTGTCGTGCTATCCGCGCGTCCATTCTCTCCTCTGCATTCGTGCGAGGGACAAGCGGATGGATCCCGACATCGCAACAGCGGATGGATCCCGACATCGCAACAAACGTGTGCCTCACAATTGTCCGCGAGTTTATCTCCCGTCCAAATTGACCCGGGGCAGCATTCTGTCAGAAGCTGCGTCATTCATTCCATCATCTCCGCTCAAATGCGGCTTAAGAAGAGTAACTCTGAATCGGTAGCACATTCATCTTGTTATTCTGTCTTTAGTTTACCATCTTTCCCCCCGCAACTTCGACTGGCACGGTTGGCTACGAACGGTGCGATAGAAATTCAACATACGCTACCCACTACACTATGCACTACTATACTACATTTTAACTAATTTATTTCGAACTGCTTTTTTGTGTTAAGTTTGTTTTCCTTACCCCCGCACCTCTGATTAGCACGGTTGGCTACGTACGGTGCAAAATATGATCAACATACATCCACTACACTATACACTAATACTACACTATACACTACCCTTTTTTTCTTATTGGTTCTTTCGGTAAAGTCACGTAGAAGGGAAATAATAAAATAATAAAAATAAAACATAATAAAATAATTCTCACGTTTCGGCCACAACGCAAGCAGCCGTCCTCAGGTGAAGAACAGGTCTGTCGGAAAGACAGCGTCTGAATGAGCACCACCACGCTTGGCAGCGTATATTTAAGCTGGGTTGGAGGGGGAAGGGCGCCTTGACAAAGAAATTTGCATATCAAGAGGAATTTAGCATATTTATGGGAAATACAGATATGGGATTAGTCACTACTTGTGGAATACGTAGGAGGTGGGGGGGGTTTCAAAGTCATATTATGCCCGTGCATTATGCAGGATTAGCAGCATCAAGGGGAGGGAGTAGGGTTAGCAGTAACGGCTGCTTGCGTTGTGGCCGAAACGTCGTGATAATTATTTTATTATGTTTTCTTTTTATTATTTCCCTTCTACGTGACTTTACCGAAAGAACCAAGAATATGAATCCCTGCAGTCACGAAAGCTTTAAATCGAAATAAAATACTACACTACCCTATACACTAATACTTTACTATACACTATGCTACCCACTACGCTACCAACTGCACTATATGATACACTAATACTACACTATACACTACACTAATTCTTTACTATACACTACGCTACCCACTACACTATACACTACACTACCCACTACACTATACACTAATACTACACGAGACACTACGCTACCCACTACACGATACACTACACACATGTTACGTTTCTCGAGGCGCACCATGTCACGACGTTTGCTTCCCATCAGACACTCCGC
Source organism: Entosphenus tridentatus (assembly GCA_014621495.2). NCBI lineage: Eukaryota > Metazoa > Chordata > Hyperoartia > Petromyzontiformes > Petromyzontidae > Entosphenus > Entosphenus tridentatus. The sequence goes on from CM025665.2 coordinate 1,722,882, forward strand.
AGCCTGCTCCGCAGCCCGACTCCCCGAACGTCCCCCCCGAGGGGAGTCCCGCTCAGCCGCCGCGCCGCCGTCATCGTGCGGAGCGTTTCCGTGTCGACAAAGCCGCGTCCGCCCTGTGGAGCTCGTGCCGCCACGCGTGCCCCTGTCACCGTGGGGGAGCGGTGGCGCAGCGCTGCCGCTACGAACCCGGTGAGCCCGAGTTCGATTACCGCTCACGGGGAACATCAACTCCGGTGAGCATTATCTGAACCGGTTCTGGCCTCCCCCTAGATCGGCTCAGCCTTAGCCGAGTACCCGGTGCGGTGTGCAGGAAACATCGCCACTGGGGATACAAAGGCGGCCGGGCGCGGTGCTAGCCACCCACCCCCTCGTGTGCCGTGTCGGCCTTCAAAGGTGCAGCTCGCTTACAGCACTTGCCCCAACAGCCTGTTACAGGCTACACGGGGATATGTTTGTCGCTGCGCTACGAACCCGGCGACGCGAGTTCGAGTCTCGCTCCCGGCCGCCAACACTGCCGGTGACGATTATCCGAATCGGTCCTGGGCCTCCCCTAGGTCCACTCGGCCTCAATTAAGTACCCAGTGCCATGTGTGGTCTGTTAAAGGCTCCACGGGGGATCGTTGTCTTTGTGGGGCACAACACGCAACGTTAAAACAGAGCGGAGGCGAGGCGGGCGATTTAATGACCGCAGCGATATAAAAGAAGACCGTAGCGTCGTGATGATTACAATCAGAGCTTCACACGGCAGCAGGGAGCGGGATCACTGGGTCCTCACCTCTGGGGCTGCTGCTGCTGGTTGTGGCTGGTAGTAGTAGTGGTGGGTAGTAGTGGTTGTTAGTAGTAGTGGTGGTGGTTGTTGTTACTGCTGCTAGTTAAAATAGCGCTGGTTGTGGATGGTAGTAGTGGTGGGTAGTAGTAGTGGTGGTTGATAATAGTGGTGGTGGTTGTGAGTAGTTGTGGTGGTGATGGTGGTAGTAGTAGTGGTTGGTGGTAGTAGTGGTAATGGTGGTAGTAGTTAGTAGTAGTAGTGGTTGGTGGTGGTTTGTAGTTGTAGTAGTGGTGGTAGTAGCAGTGGTGATTGGTAGTCGTGGTGGTTGTTAGTGGCGGTGGTGGTTGTTGTTGTTGCCCGACAACTTGTAAATCTCCTCAGGCGCGCCGCCTTCGTTCCCGCGCCTCACATCCGGCCAAGAATGGCGGACGACTGCGATGACGTCACCTCCATAACCCACCTGTGTGACGTCATCTCCCCTCCCACCACCTGAGTGACATCGCTATCGCCGTCGGTGTGTGTGAGCCATATGTTGACGTCATCCCTACAACGCGCGCGAGCAAAGACCCGATGCTACTGGTGACGCCATCTTTCGGCTCCAGAGTGATGTCATCGCGACTGTCGACACAGAGAGAGATGGAGGGGAGTGACATCCCGGGAGGTCATCATCCGAACGCCCAGAGCAACATCTCCCTCCGAGCGCCAGTGACGCAATCGCAACGACAGGAACGCTGAGTGACGTCATCCCGTCAAGACAGCGACAGTGTAAAGATGACGTCACGTCGTTGCAACGACAACATGAGGAATCGGCGTTGCTCGATTGAAATCAATCTCCCTCCTCATCTTGTCGAATGGGCTCGCTGATGTAGGATGGTGAGGTCCACTGAGCAATGTAGATTTTTTTTTAGAAGCGACCTGGCCAACGAAGTGGCTTAACAGCGAGGGGAAATGTATAGGAGCCGTCCATAATTAACGTCACGCGATTTTGGACGATTTTTAACCCCCCCCCCTTCGTCACACGGCGTCACAAAAAGTCAGACCCCCCCCCCCCAAAAATTACGTCACAAAGCTCTGCCCCCCCAAAATAAAACATGCTTCAAATCGCTTTCAACTATTGTCATTGTAGTGCGTATTTAATGTGGCGCTGCACTCTGATGTTGGAGAAAACATTCATTAAAAAGTATATTTAATTAAGTAGAACGTGTTGTCTATATTTATTTAAAGTTGCGTATTTTGATGTGACGTCACATTTCTCAAACACCCCCCCCCACATCGTCACACATCGTCACAAATGTCTGACCCCTCCCCCATTAGGTGTGTGACGTTATTTATGGACGGCCCCATAGCAGTAGCCAAATACGTTAACGCGTGATGTTGATTCTAAATGTGGAGGCAAAACCTGGAGAAAAATCCACGCGTCCACGGGGAGACCGTGCAAACTCCAAATAGACAGCAGGCATCAGGGTCGGGATCGAACCCAGGCCCTCCTTCTGCATATCAGGCGAGGGAGTTAACATCTCCTCGCCACCACGTCAACCCGATTCAAGAGCCGAATGGCTCACAGGGCTATACCTAATAAATGAACTTGAAACTTGAACTAGCAGCGGAGTGTGTTCATCGCTGCGGTGTCTCCTTCAGTATTTGTGGATCGGGGACATCATTGCGTGGTCGGTTATACTTTGTACTACGCTACGGGTATCTTGTTCTGGATGACCACAGGTAGAACCACCACGACTGGATCATGTTTTTTTCCCTTCAATTTGTGGATCAGGTATCCGCAGCTGCTGCTGTCATGGGCTTGTGCAGAGAATGCGGTTTTCAGGATGTAACTTCTTTCGAAATGGTTCTAATCGTAGGTGCGGGGGTAGGACAACAAGCTGAACATAACGACAAGCGGTTCTATAGAAGAAAGAATCTGAGAAAAACGCAGTTCTAAAGGTTATGATGGATGCAAGTAATCATAGCAAATCATTGGGCTACTGCAGCGTCACCTACCTGTAGGCTTAGGCAGCCTGCAGGTACTGCTCACATGCAGGTGTTCTGTTAATATCGAGTGATCTGACACCAGCGCATCCAGGATTTGTCCAGCTAGGGGCCGTCCATAAATGACGTCACGCGATTTTGGACGATTTTTGGCCCCCCC
>CM025665.2:1725893-1748042 GCA_014621495.2 Entosphenus tridentatus
CCCCCATCGTCACACATCGTCACAAATGTCTGACCCCCCCCTAGGTGCGTGACGTCATTTATGGACGGCCCCTTAATACAATTAGTTACAATCATCATCACGATCCATGGGGCAGATATGTCCGTAGTTGGAGCGCCAAGGTGGTGATTGCCTGGTGTACAGGAGGGACGTCGGTTCAATCCCGACCCCCTGATGCCTGCTGGCTATTTGGAGTTTGCACGGACTCCCCGTGGACGCGTGGATTTTTCTCCAGGTTTTTGCCTCCACATTTAGAATCGACATCCGTTTCGAGTTTTTGGCCACTGCTATAAAATAATGTCCACATGATAAGCCACTTCGTTGAGCTGTCATTTGTGATAGGCTGTGGTCGCTTCTGAAAACAAGCTACAGAGCTCAGTGGGCCTTACCTGGTAACATTTTAAAAAATACTTTACAGATAGATGGTCCACTGCACATTTCATTATTCGTTGTTTCCACTTTCCTTTCTCTGTCTTGTAGTGCCAATATGCTCAAGTAGCGCGCCACACATTTCTGGCAACCAACCTTTATGATCTCGTCGTCTCTGTTAGGTCTTCCCTCTCTTTCCCAGTTCCTTCCATTTTTCCGAACTACTGCAACAACCACACCACTTTGAATTTGTTTCATGTTGTTGTCCATCCTACACGCACATTCGTGCGTGTGTCCAACATTGGCGTATCTCGCGGTATGATTTACACCACAAGTACCGGCTCACGAGCGATTACTACTCCAACTCTGTACCGAGCCTCCGCGAACCTATTGGGGACTTATAGAACCGCAAAGGTGGGCCGGTTCGACTCCCATCTCCCGGCACGGCAGCTTCCGTGGGACCCAGTTGTAGCTGCTGCGGCAGCAGCAGAAGCGCAAATGCGTGTACCGCAGTGCGATCGGCAGGTTCACATGTGGTGATGATGGTGGTGGTGGTGATGTTGGTGGTGGGGTAAAGTGTGGGGTGAACACGAGGTTGCTTCCAAAACCTTTGGTGGTGGTGCAACAGCAAAGGTTTTGTGTCGCTTATTCCTATTCTTATTCTTGGAAAAGTTTAAAAGGCAATTAGATGGACGTCTTAGGTTTCTAAGACGTCCATATAATTGTCAAACTAAATAAAATCGCATTTTCAACTCTTCTTTAAGAACAGGAATAAGTGACAGCCATTTGCCGTTGCAGAACTACCGACGTTTTGGAACCAACTTCGTTCCTCTGAACATCGTAAATATCTCCCTTCATTCAACAATATATTCCCGCAACAGAAGATCAGTGTTGTTCGATACAGCAAACACACTCTTTTGCAAATCTGATCTGTAACGTTGATCATTTTACCCGTGTAGTAGTTGTGTCGATCGTACAAGGCGAATGTGGAATGCAATTTGAGAGACTGCTGCTATGTTGATGCCTTGCCACCAAACTTGGGAACTGATGGATCTATGCAATTTGTACTTAATATACTTTTATGTATATACTGGACGTACTGTGAAAAATAGCTTTATAGCTCATCGGATTCCTCCGGTATAAATACGTATTACCTATTCGATGTATTTTTGTTATGTATTGAAGTTATTTCGATTTTTTTCTGCTTATAAATGTCCAAATAATGGTCTACTTTGATGAGCGATCATTTGTGGGCATGTCGATTCTGAAAAACAAGTTCATCCTCGGTGGGCTTTGCCTGGTAAGGTAGGGATGGTTTAGGGTTGTATTTGGATGTGTTTGGGTGATTTTGTTACCTTGGATTTTTGCATTAATGTCATGTTTTTGTATTTGTTGTTGTAATGTTCTTACCCTGTGCCTCTCCTGAACCTGTGTGAAAAAGAGCTTTATAGCTCATCGGATTTCTGCAGAATAAATAATATTAATTATTCCATGTATTTTGCATTTATTTATTGCAGTGTGCTTAACTTTCCCCTATACAGTACTCTGCACTCCCATTGTTCTGTTTTTGCTTTTGGGACTTTCTGACCATCCCCGCGTGCCTCCTGGACATCTGTGGGGGGGAAAGAGCTTCATAGCTAATCGGATTTCTTCTTCCTGCTGCAGTCTGCACAATCACAGGTCACCGATGCTTCCGGAAATACCAAAAATAAATAATCCATCAACCCGGCTCCAACCGTTGCGCAATCGTTAATCGTTTCTCAACGTCAAGAGCACGTTCGATGCTTTAAAATAACGAGCACATTCGATTCCCACGGTTCCTGATATAGGTTTAGAGGGGGAATCGATACGGCAGGAGTCGTAGAGTAGTGGCGATTAGGTCGGGAATCGATCCTGCCAGTGGACAGGAAGATTCAATGGCGGCTGCTTTGCTTCTTCGCTGCGTGCTGGGCCCGCGACTCTATCGCCTCCACTGCCGCGGCGAGGGATCGGTGAGGTCCACCACCACCCCTCACCGAAGGGGATAGATTGGACCCCCTTGCTTACACCACGGCGTAATCCGCCCGCGTCGGAACTCGAACCGGAGTGGTCACGGCTCTCGGGCAACGCCGCTCCTCACTGGGGGTCCCCCGTACCTTCCCCATCGCTGACCCTGACGCCCTAACCCTCTACCCCAACTCTGACCCTGCCTAGTGAGTGCCCAACTCTTAACCCGCAGCCTCCCAGGAGAATCACCACCCTAACCAGAGCCTCAGCTGTTTACTACCTCGCCTGGTGTACAGGAGGTCGTGGGTTCGATCCCGACCCTGACGCTTGCTGCTGCTGTATATTTGGAGTTTGCAGTCTCTCCGACCCCTGATCGCGTGGATTTTCTCCGGCTCCTGCACATTTAGAATCGTCACGCATTTAGAGCATTTGGCTGCTGTTATACATTTCCCACGATGACAAGCCTCTTCGTTGAGTTATAATTTATGATAGCTAGCCGCTCTGAAATAGAGCTTTATAGCTAAATGGGGCTTACACCTGGTAAAACATAAATAAGTAATATTCATATTTTTTTAAACACGCTTTAAAGACATTCTTGCGGAGGGAGCTGGTAGGAACGTTGGGTTGCTCGGTCAACGGCGGCGTGGTGTATTCCGCCCGACTGAGGGCTGGCACAAGCCGGCGTGAGTAGGTTAAACGTTGAGTTTTATAAGGGCACCACGGGGTGGCCAGCCCCTTCCCACCCAGCCCCACCCTCTTCACCCAGCCCCTCCCCACTCAGCCCCTCCCCACCTGGCCCCTCCCCACCCAGCCCCTTCCCACCCAGCCCCTTCCCACCCAGCCCCTCCCTGCACGACGGACGGACGGACACAATAATCACATTTATTTAAAAGTCTTTAATTAAGTAGAACGTGTTGTCTATTTATTTAAAGTTGCGCATTTTGATGTGACGTCACATTTCTCAACCCCCCCCACCTCGTCACACATCGTCACAAATGTCTGACCTCCCCTAGGTGCGTGACGTCATTTATGGACGGCCCTTGAGCTATAAATCTAATTTTCACAGATGTCCAGTCGGGGTGTGTAAGAACGTTACAGCAACAAACAATACAAAAACATGATAGTACAAAGTACAAGAAAGGTAAACAACTTCTTGGTTCTTTCGGTAAAGTCACGTAGAAGGGAAGTAATAAAATAATTATTTTATTATGTTTTATTTTTATTATTTTATTACTTCCCTTCTACGTGACTTTACCGAAAGAACCAAGAAGATGAATCCCTGCAGTCACGAAAGCTTTAAATCGAAAGGTAAACAAATCACCCAAACACATACATATTCAACTAAACCATCCCCACCCTACCAAGCAAAGCCCACTGAGGTATTCATTTATTTTTCAGAAGCGACCTGGCCAAAAATGATAGCTCGATTCCTCGCTCATGGTCTTCACAAGCGACGATTGTCTGAATCGGTCTTGGGCCTCGCTTAGGTCGACTCAGCCTCAAATGAGTACCTGGCCACCCACCCACACCCTCGTGTGCCACTGTGCCGAGCTGCTATACGCTAACAGCCCTTTCCCCAGCAGTCTGCTAAGACTACACGGGGCATCTTTGTCTTTGTATTACAGGGCCATGACTACCAGCCCAGCGCGCTGGAGCGACGGTCAGACACACTGCTGCAGTGGGTGAGATGCTCCCCATTCACCACACTGCCCTCACCAGCAGCCCTCACCACACCTCACTCACCACAGTCGGCATGACTACTAGCTGAGCGTGCTAGGCGATGTGTCAGACGACACACATCGCCACACTCACCGCCACACTCATTACCACACTCATTACTGCACTCAATACTACACTCATTACCACACTCACCGCCACACTCACCGCCGCACTCACCGCCGCACTCACCGCCGCACTCACCGCCGCACTCACCGCCGCACTCACCACCACACTCGATACCACACTCGCTACTACACTCACCACCACACTCACAACCACACTCACCACTGCAAATAACTAGGAACATTACATCACACTCGCCACCACACTAACCCTCACCACCACCATTACCAAACTGCCAACACTCACCACAATACAAGTCCTTGCCAATCACACACTCATCTTGTATACCACTCAACAAATACTACAACCCCACAATCACCTTACCCAGCACCACCACACTGCAATTCATAGTGCACGACACTTAGACTCACCACACACACTCACCACACTCATAACGATCACCTTACCACCATCACACCACAGAAAATCAGAGTGCACCACACTCACTCACCACACTCACTCACCACACTCACTCACCACACTCACTCACCACACTCACTACACTCACTCACTCGCCACACTCACTCACTCGCCACACTCACCACCACATTCACCAAAAACAATATTCACCACACTCAACACGATAACGTTACCATCACCACACCATTACAAATCATAGTGACCACACTCACACTCGGCACACTCAGCACATTTGCCATCACACTCACACTTGCCACACCACGATCACCTTACTATCACCACAGCACTGCAAATCGGTGCACCACACTCACTCGCCACACTCGCTCACTCACCATACTTGCCACCACCACATTCACCACACTCACACTCACCACACTCACAAGTTTCTACAACACTCACCACTGACCCTCACCGTGCTCTCCACCGCACTCCCCATGCTCACCACTTTGCGTGGTTGTTACATGGATATGATGGCGATTGTGTGATTGTAGTGTGAGTGGTTGTAGTTGTGGTTGTAGTGGTTGTGGAAGTATGGTTATAGTGTTTGCCATTATGGTTGTGGTGATTGATTGTTGTGGTTTTAGAGGTTGTAGGTGAAGTGGCTGTGGTCGTGGTTGTGGTGTTGTAACGGTGATGTTTTGTTTCTAGGCCTCCTGGGCATGGAGTTTTACATTTTACTCCTCTCCCCTCCTCGTGGGCTTCATGTACCGCAGAGGTACCACCACAACCACCACCACAACCACCACCACAACCAACACACAGCCACGATGACATCCACCAACACCACCACGACATCCACCAACACCACCACATCCACCAACACCACCACTACCATGACATCCACCACAACCACCACCAAAACCACCATGAAATCCACCACAACCACCACGACATCCACCACAACCACCACACAACCACAATCACCATGACCTCCACCACCAGTAACACCGCCACAACAACCACAACATCCACCACAATCACACCTCCACCACCACGACTACCGCCACAATAACCACAACATCCACCACAATCACACCACAACCACCACGACATCCACCACAACCAACACGACATCCACCATCACAACCACCACGAAATTCACCACAACCACGAACACAACCCCATATGTGTCCACGTGGCTCCCCATGTGTCCCAGGTCTCTTGCACTGGGACCGCACGGCTTCCTTCACCCAGATCCTGGGCTCCGTCATTCTGCTGCTGCTGGGGGTGACCTGCCTACGTGGTGTGCAGAGCTTACAACCACAACAACCACAACAACCACAACAACCACAACAAACCCAACAACCACACACAGCTGTATCACTACACAGCCACACTACAGCATGGCTACACAACCACACTGTACAGTAACCACCACAACACAACGACACAACAACTGCATCGCTACAAAAACAAAGACAAACATTCCCTCGTATGGGTGGGTGGCCAGCACCACGCCCGGCCGTCTTTTATCTCCCTTTGTGGCGATGTTAACACATCGAGCACCAGATACTAATTTGAGGCCGAGTTCACCTAGGGGAGGCTCAGTACCAGTTCAGGTAATCGTCATTGGTGTTGGCTGTGAGCGGGAATCAAACTTGGGTCGGCGGATTCGTAGCGCAGCGCACTGACCGATGCACCTACTGCTCCCAACTTCATAACTACACACGACGTTATAACTACACAACCAATGCAACAACTGGCGAGATGTTAACTACCTCGCCTGGTATGCAGGAGGTCGTCGGTTCCATCCCGACCCTGACACCTGTACATTTGGCCTATACGGTCTGCGTATTCTCGCTCTCTTTCCGTGGTTAGGTGGATTTTTCTCCGGGTCCTCCGATTTTTTCCCCTTCACAATTAGAACAACACTCGTTTAGAGTATTTGGCTGCTATACATTGCCACGTGATGATAAGCCACTTCAATGAGCTATCATTTGTGATAGCCAGTTTGCTTCTGAAAAGGAGCTAGAAACTCCGTGGGCCTTCCGTGGTAATTTTTTTTTTAAATAGTTCTAGATACACAAATATATAACTACATCACCAATAACAGACGACTACATAAGCATTACACAAAAACACAGCAGCAGCCGTTGGCAGGATAAAGTTTCCAAGTGGTCTGGTAGAAAACACAACAATCATGACAACAACAACTACAACAATGACCACAGCTACTGCCACACAGCAGTGAGCATTGACAACAAGTTCACAACACTCTGACTGCACAGCAACACAACTACATAACCTGATTACAACAGGAAATGCTACTGTCTGAGTACGTCTGTCTATGTGTGTGTGTGTCTTTATAGGTGCTACTTTCTCACAGCATTTACCCTAACAGTCTTGTAAGGCTATACGGGGGATCTTTGTCTTTTTGTTTATGCACACGTGCGAGTGTGCGTGTGCACTTCTGTGTGTGTCTGCGCACCACTAAACGACGGAAAAATATAAACGATGGAATAAATATATATCAAACCATGCTTGTGGCTGAGGCCCCGGGGGGACAGGCGTCTTTCAGGTCTCCTGGCCAAACCCCATTTGGCGTAGCCAGGAGATTGAATCCTTACCCTTGGGGTTCCTCTAGAAACAGCAAAAAGCCACTTCGGGTGGCCATGTGGAATGTTCAAATGCTCACTGCGAAGGAGAAGCTGCCACTCCTCTGTTGGGAGCTGGATTATTACTGCCTGGATCTCTGGTATTCAGGAGGTACGGTGGACCGGCTCTGGCTCCTGCCACCATGAGGGGTGGACAGTCCTCTACTCGGGGCAGGAGACTGCCAAACAACAGGGAGTGGCTCTTCTGAACAAAAGAAAGTAGGTGGTATGGGAGCGTGGTGGTGAGGTGTGGGAAGTTGTAAGCCCCAGGCTACTTTGGGCTCACCTTCCCATCAACCAGAGGCGAGGAGTGGTGGTCGTGTATACTTATGCCCCCACTGAAGACGAACATCCGTGAAGGGATGCAGGCAAGGCCGATGAGTCAGTTGCCTTATATGACCTGCTGCAGGTGCTAGCTAAAGTGGCCCCTCGGGATAGTCATCTTAGAAGGTGTGAGTGCCCAGTTTGTTGTGGACTCACCTCCACATCAACGGAAGGTGAGAAATGGTGTTAGTGGTGGTGGCTGCTTATGCACCCACAGAAGATTATCATAAGTGGAGGGATGTAGACAAGGCTGATGAGTCAGATTCCTTCTACGGCCTCCTGTCCCAGGTGCTAGCTAAAGTGTCTCCTATCATCCTGTTGGGTGACTTTAATGCCAAGTTGGTAATGATGCTGGCACCTGGTCTGGAGTGATTGGAAGGCATGGACCAGATCAGCTCAATAACAATGGTAGGAGGCTGCTAGATTTTTGTGCAGCCCATGGGCTTGTAATTACCAACGTGCTGTTCCGGCATCGGTGCATCCATACAACATCATGGATGCATGCCGGGTCCAAGCAATAACATCTGCTGGACTATATAGTGACGGAACAGCGGATGCGGGCCCATGTCCTTAACACTAGGCCCTACCGTGGAGCTGATCTGTCCACTGACCATCGACTTGTCATCTGTAAGATGCGCCTGCCATTCTTCTACTCCGGTAGTGGGTGTACACCCAGGACTCCATTCAAATCCATAGTGTTTGGCATCGCCCTCCAATCCTGATGTTGAGGGGAAGTGGGCGAGGTTTAGGACTGTGGCTCATGCAGCTGCAATGGTTGCCTTAGGTACATGGTCCAGACCTCCCCAGAGACCCTGGCTGACAGAGGTGTTCAGGCTAGCTGAGAAAAAGTGACGGGCCCACTCTCATCGTCTACAGCATCCCATATCAGAGAATGAGGAGGCTTACCGCAGCCTTCGCTCGGAGGTTCGGAGAGCCGTGAGGCACTGCAAGAATTGGGTGGTGGTCGAGGGTTGCTGAGGAGATGGAATCTGCCTCAGAGGCCCACGATCACAAATCGCTCTTTAATTCCATCAAAAAAGTAACTTGCAGCGCCACACCTATTACTATCGTTAGGGGAAAGAACAGTGAAGTCGATCCATAGTCTAGCGACCAGGAAAGGCACCGGGCAGAGATGATTTCCCAAGTGAAATGCTGAGGGAGGGTAGTGTTTTTGCACACACTGCCCTACATCACATCATAACAACAGTCTGGACCACTGGACGGGTTCCACAGGACTGGAAGGATTCCCTGGTTGTCCCCCTCTTTAAGAAGGGGGACCGCACAGACTTGAACAACTACAGGAGCATCTTGTTCCTCAGTGTGTCGGGAAAGGTCCTGGCAAGGATTATGCATTATTGCCTTGCCAGACACGCTGAAGAGAGGTTTGCGGAGCCCCAATGTGGTTTCAGGAAAGGGCGGTCCTGCACGGATGCCATATTTTCTGTCCATCTGCTACAGCAGAGGTGTTTTTCGTGCTTTCGGAGTCTCTGATTCTTTGTTCACAATCGTTAAGGACCTTCATGATGGTGAGCAGGCCCAGGTAAAATTACGTGGCTAGGAGTCGGAGCCATTCCCTGTACACCTTGGGGTGAGACAAGGATGTCCTCTGGTGCCCACATTATTTAACATCTATTTCAACCACGTAGGTCGTGCAGCCTTCAATGGCTGTAACGGAGCAATTTCCATTTGGTACAGATACAATTGGAGGTTGATCGGTGCGGTCAAGGGATGGCTCCCTATTGCTCAACCATATTTTGTATGCTGATAATCTGGTCATTGCTGCTCACTCAGAGGAGGAGTTGGAGGTGCTGCTTCTCAACCTGGCACGTGCCACTAATCATCAGCCCCACCAAAACTAAGCACCTGCCTGGGTATTTTGTACTATCAGACACTCCACCCCCACAACTCCCAATTGGTGATTTGGCAGTTGTGGAGAGAGTGGAGAGTTTCCCATACCTGGGCAGTGTGCTCATGATCGGCTCCGGTTTGACAGCAGAGGTCTCCGAATTAGTTGAGTGGCATATTTTTATCGGTTGCGTAATGCTGTGTGGGAGCTACCTGGTTTGTCGCTTCACACGAAGCTTTAGGTCTTCTCGGTCTCAGTCAAGCCCTCCCTTCTCTACACTTGCAAAACTTGGACCCCTCTAATGGACACCTTTGCAGGTTAGAAATATTTAGGCTGGCCTGCCTGCGATCTATCCTGGCATTAACCAGGCTGGATTATGTGAGGAGCTCACAAATCCTTGAAAGATCTGGACATAGTCCCATCGGTGAGCTCCTCTGGAAGGCAAGACTGCGTTGGCTGGGTCATGTAACCCGCATGCCCAGCCACCGCATGCCTAAACAGCTTTTGTTTGGCCGGATAGAGGGGGCTAAATGGGCACGGCACGGGCTAGAGAAGAGATGGAGTGATGTGGTACAAGAGGATGTGGAGCTGAATGGACTTGCCGATGACTGGTATCAGCGGTGTCAAGATCGGCCTCTGTGGAGGAAGCTCGTGAAGGACGCTACTGGGCAGTTGGAGGCAGTCACCCTCCAACATCAATGGAGGGCAGAGGAGCGACGCTCACAAGAACGAGCGGAGCGCCGGGTGGCTAAAGCACAGCAATTTGGCACAGTAGGGGGCACAAGTGGTGCATCGGCCAGTCAGATCAGTCGACCTGTGACACTTGGGTCTGCTCCGTAACCTCATGCCAGCGGGCATTTGACACTTCACGTGCCTCAACGTGCACATAGCCTGGCACAAGCACCATAGTGATGTCACCGCACTTAGTGGCGAATGGCGGTTGTTGTATGGGGTGAGTGTGGTGAGGCCTAGGTGAGGCTGAGTATGAGCTGGGGGTTTATAATACTGTGTGTAGCGAGATTGTAGGAGCAAGTGTTGTTAGCGAGTAGCAGCACCTACGAAGGCCGGCATGGCACAAGAGGGTGGTGGGTGGCCAGCACCACACCCGATCACTATTATCCTACAGTCTGTTAAGGTTACACGGGGGATCTTTGTCTTTGTCGCGAGATTAGTGCTTAAGGGACTGGTAACCCCTCCGACTTGGCACTTTCTACCAAATACTACGGTGGAAATGCCCAACTCAGCTGATGCTGGAGGCTCCAGGGGTGCAGGCATATTTATGATGCGTTTTTGGTGAAGTCAGACTGAACACCCTACCTCTCTCCCCTCGAGGTTCCTCCAGAAAGGAAACCACTGTGTAGAAATGTCTGATATACACTCTGTGCAATGCAAGAGGGTCCGGTGGACCATTTCTGACTCTCATTCATGATGCGGGTGGAAAGTCCTCCACTCTGGACCAGGAAAATAGGGAGTGGCTCTTGTTCTGAACAAGAGAATGAAGGGGGTGTGTGGGAGAGTGGAGGTGAGGGTGTTGGAAGCTGCTATTTGTCCCAGGCTATTGTGGCCTCTCCTCCCCATCAACAGGAGGAGAGGGATGGTGGTAGTGGTGGCGGCTTATATCCCCACTGAAGATAACATCATTGGAGGGATTAAAGTAAGGCCGATGAGTCGGATGCCTTCTATGAACTCTTGTCCCATGTGCCAGCTAAAGTGGCCTCTCGGGATAGAGGTATCCTCTTGGGTGACCTTAAGGCCCGAGTGGGTCGCGATGCAGACAGCCTGGTCTTGAGTGATTGTAAAGCATGGGCGAGATCAGCTCAATAACTACGATAGGAGGGGGAGTTTGAAGGCAGTTGCCCACCAGCAACAACGGAGGGCAGAGAAGTGACGCTCACAACAACCGGCAGTGCGCCGGGCAGCTAAAAGTTGGCATGGTTGGTGCATCTGCCAGTCATCTTAGTCGGTCAATCCATGGCACCTGTGTCTGTCCCGTGACCTGCCAGCAGCGAGCCTTTCACACTTTACGTGATGGCCTCAAAGTGCACCAAGCCTGGCGCAAAGTGCCTGGTGACGCCCAGCGCCACCTGGTGGTGAGCGGCAGTTGTCATCTGTGTGTTCAGGGCTTGGTCGGTGGCAGAACCCGGAGTACCTGCAGTTCATCACCGTGCTGGAGCAGACCAAGCAGAGGAATGCCTTCGAGAACAAGGTGATGGGCGCTCTCGTTCACTCATGAAGAAGGGCCGTTGCCCGAATCATCACCCGTTGTATTCTCCTATAACGTGGCGGTCATGGTTGCCACGTTGGCGAGATGTCAATTACCTCGCCTGGTATACAGGAGGTAGCGGGTTCGATCCTGATCCTGACGCCTGCTGTATATTTTGAGTTTGCGTGTTCTCCCCGTGGTCGCGTGGATTTTACTCCAGGTCCTCCGGTTTTTCCCTTCCACATTTAGAATTAACGTGCATTTAGAGTATTTGGCTGCTATACTTTTCCACATGGTAAGCAACTTCGTTGCGCCATCATTTGTGGCCAGGTCGCTTCTAAAAAAGAGCTGTAGAGCTCAATGGACCTTAACCTGGTAAAATATGTATTTATAGTTTATGGAAAAAAATGGCATAATATGTAATATTGGGTGTAAAGCACAGTCCGCGATAACGCGCGAGATGCCGAACAAAGACTGAGGCACGTGAGTAGCATCTAGAAGCATTCAGCAGCATCCCAATGTTTTATGTGATGATGCTACGCTGAGGTAGCCGTATATTACGACCGCTTATTTCTACTCATGCGGCGTAGTTTGCTCAATCTCGTTATATGTATGTATGTTAAACTTATTTTGCACCGTACGTAGCCAACCGTGCTAATCAGAGGTGTGGGGGAAGGACAACAAACCAAAGACAAAAAGCAGTTGTAAATAAATTAGTTTATCAATTTAGATAATGATTCAAAAGTGCACAGCCCCCAGTAGGTTCTTAATATCGAGAGGAAGAGCGTTCCAGACGGCCGCAGAAGCGCATCTGAAAATGCCGCGCGATGCTGTCTTTGTTCGACGGCTAGCCAGGAGCCACTGTTGCTGCGAGAATGACCGGAGTTTGCGTAATAATGATTTATGCTCCTTGACGAGATCAGCAAATATATATTAAATTCGCATCCACGTTATAAAAAAAATGCGTGTTCCTCGTAATACACAGTTGCATTTGAGCAAATTCGCATTGTTGAAAACCACACGCTGGCGTTGCAGCCACATGCCCGTGGGTTTTTGGCGAGCGCGTTGAGTTGTGTTGTTTGTGCGCCAATGCAGCAGCGGTAGCAGTGGCAGCATCACCGCATGATACGGCGGAAGCTCCGTTATCCGGCATCCACGGGGATTGGAGGGGGTTGCCGGTTCATCAAATATGCCGGTTATCTGAGAGTTATCAACTATAAACTAAAATATTTTTATTTTTCCAGGTAAGGCCCGCTGAGCTATATAGCTCTTTCAGAAGCGACCTGGCCACTAATGTTAATTCAACGAAGTGGCTTACGTGGAAATTCAAAGCAGCCAAATACTCTAAACAAAGGGTGATGTTGAGGGAAAAACCGGAGGATGTGATCACGGGGAAAACATGCAAACTCCAAATATAAAGTAGGCGTCAGGGGTTGGGATCGAACCCACAAGCTCCTGTATACCAGGCAAGGTAGTTAACATCTCGCCACCGTGGTTCACCAACTTAAGCCTACATTTTAACTGTGATATAAGAAATAATTTACTCATTTACAGATGTACTGACCAGCCACTTGTAGACAGTATTCTAAGTTGATTGCGTTAAAAGCAGCGGGGCAGTTTATAGTACAGTATACAGTAGTACAGTACTGTACGTACACTGCCAGCATCCTGAAACGCATGGCACTGCAAGATGCCGGGTGGCTGTCGGGAATTTTTTCCCGGATACGGCGAAGGAAGATTTTGACTTGCCGTCTCTATGGGGACCAATGCTGGCTAATAGAAACATTCTGGATGGTAAAAGTGTCGGATAAAACCAGGGAGCTTTTTGCTGTGATTTGTTTAATTTTGCAAGGAGACAAATCAACTTGGCAGCAGACAATCCTGACCCTGGGTGCCTTAGCACGTGGAGTTTTTATAGACTTCCCCCCTGGTTTGCAGAGTGTGAGTGAGCGTCTGAGCATCTGTGAATGTGTGGCGTTTGCTAGAGTAGAGATGGAGCTGATGTGATACAGGAGGATGCGGAGCTTTAGTGAACTTTGCCATGACCAGTGGTGTCAAGATCGGCCTCTGTGGAGGAGGAGGCTCGTGGAGGACCCTGCTCGGCTAGTTGTAGGGCGGTCGCCCTCCAGCAACAACAACGGAGGGCAGAGGAGGTGTTGACGATGGTGTGTGATGATGGTGACCATTAAGATGATGTTGATGGTATTTTGTAAAACAGTTGTTGAGTGTTGGACCAAAGGGCCCAAAACATCCAGCGACCTGCAACAAACATCACTGTCAGCGTTGTGATGGAAAGCCGTGTGTGTGTCTGATGCTGCAGAAACTGCTGGCACGCTACGATTTTGAGTTCTCCGCTTGGCCCGTCGACTTCTCCTGGAACGAGGGCAGTGAAAAGTGAGTGGCACCCACACAGAGATTCCCCGTGTAGCCTTCAACAAGCTACACACAGAGCCACACACACGGCTACATACACACAACTACACACAGCTACATAGACATACACACAGAGCTACATAAAGCTCCACACACAGCTACACACACGAATACACACACAGATACACTAAGATACGCAAGGGTATACTGTAGAACCTCTGGTCACGAATGCTTCTGACCACGACCAAATCGGGTTCCGACCAAATTTTTTTTTTTAATCTGGTCACGAACAAATACTCGGGTGGCGATAAAACCCGGCCGCGGCCGATTTCCCCTTCCGCGCCATTTTTTTTGTAAGCGCCAAATTTCCTGTTGTTTGTTTACAAACAAGAGCGACCCACGTGTGGCCGCTTGCTCAGTCAGTTACGCTTAGTAATCGGTCTCGGTCAGACGTGTGCTCATTCGCTGTGAAATTAATTTTGTGAGTGTAGTCATACCCCTCCCCCCTCATTCAAGCCGTAATTTAGAGAGCGAAAGCGCTTAGTACGTAAATCGCTAACATAAGAACCCATTAATCTCTTCTCTCATCATTCATACGATGATGCGGTGAAGTAAACGTTCATACGATATTACGGTGAATGCTTCCAAAAACAATACTGTACCCAAATATTACTGTTAAGTTACTTTCAATAGAAACATGAATTGCTCATACGAATATTCTCTCTCTCTCTCAGAATCGACCGACTGATGTAGCAGACGAAACAATCATCTTGTTGAACGATTTTAAACCTTGACACGGCAATGTTAGTTTTTTCTGTTGTTCAAGGTTTTCTCAGTGTTATTCAATGTTTTTACATTTAGTTTACTATTACACTGTGAATTAAATGGCATAATTAACTTTTTTTGTGCTTAAAAATGTAAAAAAAAACGAAATTTATATACAGTGCGGTATGTGGAGGGACGTCACGCACGTGACACACATTTCTGGGCTATTATAGTAGTAATTGACTTCCAAGCAGCAATAAGCCTGTTGCTATACGAATGGTTAAAACATTTTATTTCTCTCAAATTCGATAGATTCTCGAATTAGTCTTGGGCAGTAGTAACTAGTTTTGCACAGAACTTCAACATTGTAAAAATAAATTGAGTATCCTTTTTGGCACGGTGTGTTCTGCCACTGCTGACATTTGTATTTGGGAGTATTTCATATTTCTTTGGTGTTCTTTTAGTCTCATGCTGATCATTTGTCCTGTCTGCCAAACATCGCATTTGCCACGAGCAGTTAACCCGGTACGTGCATTCTGTTGATAGCCTCGGTAATGCATCTTTAGTACCAGATATTCGTTTTTGTATTTCATGTCCTGTGCCAAATCTGACTCGAATGTTTTGTTTTTCAAAAATCTGTTTCGTTTGTCAGTTACTCCTGCAGTGTACGGTATTTTAATATGATGTTGGTGATGTTTTTAGTGTTGTTGGTGATGTTGTTGGCGATGTTGATGTTGGGGGAATCGAACCCTGGCCACCCGGGTTCGATTCCCCCTCACGGCCAACACCAGTGACCATTATCTGAACCGGTCCTGGGCCTCCCCTAGGTCGACTCAGCATAAAATGAGTACCTGGTGCGATGGGTAAACATCGCCACTGGGGGAGACAAAAGTGGTCAGGCGTGGTGCTGGCCACCCACCCCCTCGTGTGCCGTTCCGGCCTTCATAGGTGCTCGCTAACAGCACTTGCCCCTACAGTCTGTTAAGGCAATGCGAGGGATCTTTGTTGCGTGTGTGTAGGGGTGCCACGCGTGGGCCCGGGGCTCCACTCCTCAGCTCCGCCGATGCATCGCGTCCACGCGGAGGCCTGGCCTGGATACGCATGCTGCCCTGCCAGATGATCAGGTGACAGTGAGGCCTGTGTGTGTGTGTGTGTATAGCTGTGTATGTCGCTTTGTGTGTGTGTAGCTGTGTGTAGCTCTGTGTAGGTTTGTGTGTGTAGTTGTATACAGCTACACACACACACAGATACACACACGGTGGGCAGGCACCTCCTGTTCCCGGGCTGTGTGTTTGTAGCTGTATGTGTAGCTGTGTGTGTGTGTGTAGCTGCGCATGTAGCGTGTGTGTCTCCTTGTCCTCGTGTGTAGCTACATGCTGGCACACACGTTGGGTCGGCGCCTCGTGTTCCCGGGCTCCGTGTCGCTGCTGCAGAAGATGGTGGCACCCCAGCTGCTGCAGGGACGAGCCAAGCTCATAGAGGAGGTGACTCTCACACGCACACGTGTGCACACAGACATGCACAACAACCGCCATTCGCCACTAAGTGGCGGTGACATCACCCTGGCGCTTGTGCCAGGCTATGTGCACTTTACGGTCACGTGAAGTGTTGAACACCCTCTGGCAGGAGGTCACTGGGACAGACCCAGGCCCATGGGTTGACTGTCAGACTGAGATGACTGGCCACTGTACCACCTGTGCCCCCTACTATGCTAACTTGCTGTGTTTTAGCCGCTCGGCGCTCCTCTTGTTGTTGAGCGTCGTTCCTCTGCCCTTCGTTGTTGTTGGAGGGAATCTGCCTCCAACTGCCCAGTAGCGTCCTTCACAAGCCTCCTCTACCAAGGCCAATCTTGACATCGCTGGTACCAGTCATCGGCAAGTCCACTCAGCTCCACGTCCTCCTGTACCACATCACTCCATCTCTTCTCTAGCCCATGCCGCACTCGTTTAGCCCGCTCTATCCGGCCGAACCAAAGCTGTTTAGGTATATGTTGGCTGGGCATGCGGGTTACATGACCCAGCCAACGCAGCCTTGCCTGCCAGAGGAGCTCACCGATGGGAATTTGTCCAGATCTTTTGAGGATTTGTGAGCTCCTCACACAATCCAGCCTGATTAAACCCAGGATGGATCGTAGGCAGGCCATCCTGAATGTTTCTATCCAGCACAGATGTTCCATTAGTGGGGTCCACGTTTCGCAAGCATAGAGAAGGTTGGGCATGACCATGGCCGAGAAGACCCAAAGCTTCTTGTGGAGTGACAGACCAGGTAACTCCCACACAGCTGACGACAATATAATGCCGCTTGACTGATTCGGAGTGAGACCTCTCCTGTCAAACTGGAGCTGGTCATAAGGGGACACTACCCAGGTATGGAACACTTTCCACTCTCTCCACAACTGCCCCATCACCAATGGCGAATTGAGGGGGTGGAGTGTTTGATGGCACAAAATACCCAGGCAGGTGCTTAGTTTTGGTGGTGCTGATGGGAAGGCCACACTGCTTAGTGGCATGCTCTTCCTCCTAGTGAGCAGCAATCGCCAGATCATCAGCATATATTACATGGTTGACCAAGAGAGAGCCATCCCTCGACCGTATCCGGGCACCGATCAGCCTCACATTGTCCCCATACCAGATGTAGATTCCACCAGTACAGACTTGGAAGGCTTCTCAAACTGCGTGGTCAAAGATTATGTTAAATAATGTGGGAGCCAGAGGACATCCCTATCGCACCGCAAGGTGAACAAGGAATGGCTGTAACTCCCGGCCATGTAGCTTTACCCAGGCCCGCCCACCATCCATGAAGGTCGTTAATGATTGTGAGCATAGAGTCCGGGACTCCAAAAGCATGAAGAACACAACCCACAGCCCAGGTCTATTGATGGTATTATATGCCTGAAGGAGAGGCCCAAGACCGGTTCAGATAATCGTCACGGGTGTTGAATGTGAGCGGGAATCGAACTCTCGTCGCCAGGTTCGTAGCGCTGTGCACTTACCGCTTCACGACCGCTCCCCACACACTCACGCACATGTTCACACACACGCACAGACTTGCGCGTGCTGTATTGCAATCCCTCTTTACCGCTGCCCTGTGACCCCGCGACCCCGCGTGTGTGTGTTCAGCACCAGGGCCAGCGCGCGTGTCTCCTGGCCCAGGACGGGAATCGCATCGACACGGTGTTCATTGACCGTCGCGGGCAGGGCAGCAATCACGCTCGCACGCTGGTGAGTGCTGCCCAATCTCACTCCACTCACAGGGCAGCAGCCACGCTCACACACTGGTGAGTGCTGCCCCCTCTCACTCACAGGGCAGCAGCCACGCTCACAAGCTGGTGAGTGCTGCCCTCCCTCTCACTCACTCACAGGGCAGCAGCCACGCTCACACGCTGGTGAGTGCTGCCTCCCTCTCTCTCACTCACTCACAGGGCAGCAGCCACGCTCACTCGCTGGTGAGTGCTGCCCCTTCACTCACTCACAGGGCAGCAGCCACGCTCACACGCTGGTGAGTGCTGCCTCCCTCTCTCTCACTCACTCACAGGGCAGCAGCCACGCTCACTCGCTGGTGAGTGCTGCCCCTTCACTCACAGGGCAGCAGCCACGCTCACACGCTGGTGAGTGCTACCCCCTCTCACTCACTCACTGACAGGGCAGCAGCCACGCTCACGCTGGTGAGTGCTGCACCCCCTCTCTCACTCACAGGGCAGCAACCACGCTCACACGCTGGTGAGTGCTGCCCTCCCTCTCACTCACAGGAGAGCAGCTACACTCGCTGGTGAGTGCTGCCCCCTCTCACTCACTCACAGGGCAGCAGCCACGCTCACACGCTGGTGAGTGCTGCCCTCCCTCTCACTCACAGGGCAGCAGCTACACTCGCTGATAAGTGCTGCCCTCCCTCTCACTCACAGGCGGCTGGGTGTGGTGCCGGCCACCCACCCCCTTGTGTGTCACAGTTCCCCCCTTCATAGGCACTGTTACTACTCGCAGCACTTACCCCAACAGTCGGTTGAAGGTTACACGGGTAATCTTTGTCTCTGTGTGTGTGTGTCTGCTCAGGTCGTCTGCAGCGAAGGGAATGCTGGATTCTACGAGCTGGGAGTCATGGCTACGCCACTGGAAGGTGTTGTAACACGCAGTCGAACAAACGCAGAAGCATGCCAACACAGCAAGATTCCACGGCAATAACTCCACACTGCCAGCACGCACACTGCCCGCACAGCCTCGACACACGGGTGGCCTGCGTTAAACTTGTATTGAGTGTTGAAAGTCGGACTTGTATCCAGCAAAAAGCTCCGTTATCCGCCTTGCATAGACAAAGATGCTCCATGTAGCCTTAACACACTGTTGCGGAAAGTGCGGTCTCTATGCTGTGTAAACTCAACATTAGAAAGGCGCCCAGGGCCACGATTCGAACCTGCACGTCCGCCGTTTGCTGTGCAAGGCCACGAGTGACTCCACTGCGCCCCTCTCCAAAATTGAACAAATCACAGCAAAAAGCTCCCCGGTTTTATCCGGTACTTTGACCATCCGGAATATTTCCGTTAACCGGCATCGGTCCCCATAGAGATGGCAAGACACATTTTTTTTTCGCTGTAACCGGAAAAATAAATTCGCAGCCACTCGGAATCTTGCTGTGCCGTGCGCTTCTCCTAGATCCGTCGTTGTTGTCGTTGTTGTTAACGGGAGCTTCAGGAAGCTGGCAGTGTATACGTACAGTATCGTACTACCGTACTCTGAACTGCCCTGCTGCGTTTTCTACAATCAACTTAGAATTATGTCTACAACTGGCTGGTCAGTACCTGCTGTAAAATAGTTTCTCATTTCTTATATCATAGTTAAAAATGTAGACTTTTTTTCTTAAAAAATTGTACGTACAGTTTGTTCTCCTATAACGCGTTGTGTTTTCATAATGTGAATTTGATACAACACCATGCATGTACTAGGGAACACGGTTTTTATCATACGGATGCGAATTGGATATAACGCGATTGAGTGCGCGAGTATTAATAAGCGCTTGTACGGCTGCCTCGGCATAGCATCATCACCCAAGGCGGGATGCTGCTGGATGCTTGTTGATGCTACCCACATGCCTCGGTCTTTGTTTTGCTTACGTACGCATCTCACGTGTTATCACGGACGGTGATTTTTTTTTTCATAACGTGGTGTTAATATTCTTTGGGTCTTTCGGTAAAGTCACGTAGATAAGTCAAAGAAAGTAGTCATTTTTTTGTTTTCTTTGAACCTATCGACGTGACTTTACCAAAAGACGCGAGGAATATGAATTCCTGCAGTCTCAAAAGCTTTAATTCAACGTGATGTACTTCAGGTACACAACTACTACCGTGTAAGACTCTCAGATCACCGGGATATTTGATGAACCGGAACCCTCCATTCCCCATGGATGCCCAGATAACAAACCTTTTGCTCTACTTTTTATTTCATGACGTGCTTACCTTTTTTGGGGTGCCACAGTGGTGAGTTGTTAACGACTTCGCCTGGTATGCAGGAGGTCATGGGTTCGATCCCGACCCTGACGCCTGCTGCTGTATATTTGGAGTTTGGCTGTCTTTCTCTCCCCATGGTTGCGTGGATTTTTCTCCGGGTCCTCCGGTTTTTCCCCTCCACATTTAGAATCAACGTCAATGCGTTTAGAGAGTATTTGGCTACTGCTATAAATTTCCACACGATGATGATAAGCCACTTCATTGAGCTATCATTACGTGTGGCCAGGTCGCTTCTGAAAAAAAAATAGTTTAAGTAGCTTAAAGTTTATCTCTGTTTTACACCGCTACTAGACATATGTGGGAAAGAGCTCTAGAGCTCATCGGATGCCTCCTCCAGTCTAAATAAATATTCTTGATTCCGATCCGTAAAGATTCTAATCCTGAAACGTAACGGAAACAGTTCAATACGGCCCTAGGCCAGCAGTGGAAATTAAAACGAAACTAATATTGTAGTAGGTTTTTACCCTTTAAACTGGTACAAAACTGACACCTTTATACAAGGCATCATGTTTGCAATAACCACAACACAAGCAGTCAAAATGCAAACAAAAATAAACAACTCTGATAATGATATGCACTGTCCTTGAAGTTGATTGGTCCACCCCGAGACAGCTTTTCTCAGAGCCTAGTCTCCATTGGTGTTGGACCAGAAGATGCCAAAAGGCATACAACTCAAAAACAACGCACTATCAGAGTATTGAGAGCTCGGGGTAAGCATTTACACTATGAGACCTCCTTTACCATTGGCAAAATATAGTAGTAGGTTTTTATCCTTTAAACTACCTGGAGTAAAATCCACATGCCCACGGGGAGAGAGAGAGAGAGGAGAACACTCAAACTTCAAATAGGGCCGGGCCCGAACCCACGACCTGTATACCAGACGAGGGAGTTAACATCTCTGAGCCACCGTGGCGCCCCCACTTTCATTCATACGGCGGGGACGAGTCATCCTATAGCAACAAAACCGCTGCTGTTGGTGTTGGTGTCAGCCCATGTGGAGGATCCCCTCTTTGTTTTGCAGCCGGATACTCCGTGCTGGGGTGGAACCACCCCGGATTCGCAGGCAGCACGGTGAGCCGAGCAGTCCCCCTGAACTCCCACCCCTCTTGACTCCACACACCCCTCTGTCCCCTTCTTCCCCTCTCAGCATCCTCGTAGTAGTGATGGTGGTGGTGGCGGTGGTGGTGGCGGTGATGGTGGCGGTGCTAATGTAGATGGTGGGGAGCGGTGGCATAGTGATTAGCGCGCTGCGCTATGAACCCGGCGACCCAGGTTTGATTCTCGCTCAAGGCCAACATCAGTGACGAATATCTGAACTGGGCCCGGACTTCCTCTAGATCGATGCAGCCTGAAATGAGTACCTGGTGCGATGTGTAAACATCGTCACTTGGGACACAAAGGCGGCCGGGTGTGGTGTTGGCCACCCACCCTCTCGCGTGTCCTGCCGGCCTTCATAAGTGTCGTTAGTGACACTCACTAACAGGCTATACGGGGGATATTTGTCGTTGGTGGTGTTGGTGGTGGTGGCGGCTGTGGTGTTGGTGTTGGTGGTGATGGTGGTGTTGGTGGTGGTGTTGGTGGCGGTGGCGGTGCTGGTGGTGGTGTTGGTGGTGATGGTGGTTTTAGGGGTGTTAGTGGTGCTCCTGGTGGTGGGTGCTGTTGGTGGTAGTGGTGATGTTGACGATGTTGGTGGTGGTGATGATGTTGGTGGTAGTGATGATGATGATGGTGGCGGCGGCGGTGGTGGCCGTGGTGGCCGTGGTGGTGACGGTGTGGGTGCTGCTGTCGGTGTTGCTGCTGTCGGTGTTGCTGCTGGCGGTGTTGCTGCTGGCGGTGGCGGTGGTGTTAGCGGTGGTGGTGTTAGCGGTGGTGGTGTTAGTGGTGCTGGTGGTGGTGTTAGTGGTGCTGGTGG
>CM025665.2:1814864-1836068 GCA_014621495.2 Entosphenus tridentatus
AACCAAGAAGATGAATTCCTGCAGTCACGAAAGCTTTAAATCGAAATATATACATTACATAACAAATGCTGTGAGTACAGCATTTGTTATATAATTGGTTCCTGGACGACGCCCGCAATGTTATAAATTGGGGTTCCGTTCTTGGAAACCCATTAAATAACATTAAATAACATTAAAATGCCATAATTGACCACGAAAATCAATTAAAATAACCTTTACAAACATTTATTGGAACTTAACATAACATTTTACAAACATTGATTAAGTAAAAACAAACACATTTTAGCATTCTTAAGTACTTTTCTGTACGTGCATCATATTTCCTCATCTCAGACATAGCGAAAAGTTAATATTTGAAAAATTGGAAGAAAATTGACAAAAAAAGTGAAGAGCGTTGTGAAAGAGATTCGTTCGCTCTGGGCACAGCTGCAGACTGATGGGCTCTACTGTATATACGAATACGGCGGAAGAGCAAAGCAGCGCCATCAGACGAGTCTGCGCATGATATGCATGGAATGCGCAGACTCGTCACCAATCGACTCGGCGTCAGTAGCAGTCATTAGGCGATCGTAGATACGAGTTTTGGTCGTTACTGTGGGGGTCTTACATACTATAAGAAACGTCATAAAAGCGGGGGGTCGCAAGTCCAGCCATCGTAAGTCGAGGGTCACCTGTAATTTCAAGACTGCATCTTTGCCTTGGAGGCACCGCGATGGCGGTCGTGGATTCGATACAGACCCTGATGCATGCTGTATATTTGGAGTTTGCGGTGTCTCTCCCCATGGTTGTTGATTTTTCTCTGGGTCTTCTGGGTTTTTCCCTCTCCACATTTATCATCAACGTTACGCGTTCAGAGTTATTTGGCTACTGCTATGAATATCCACATGATTATGATAAGCCACTTCGTTGAGCTATCATTTGTGGCCAGTTCAGTGGGCCCTTACCAAAAAATAAAACGAGTATTTCGTTTAATTAATATATGTTTTAGTTTGAACCACTTGCCCGCATCTCTGCATGAGAGCCCTTGGTCAGGAGGGTTACAGGACAACTATTGATTTCTGAGGGCTGCGAGAGTCGGAACCCCATGAAGGCCGTGGTATCTTGTCAAGTTCACGGGAGGAGCGGTGACACAGCGGTTAGCGCTGCCATGCTAGAAAACCTACCCTGCCCGCACGAGCCCAGCCTTACAGCGGTGCGGAGTTTCCACCATGTGGGATGCGCGCGCGTGTGCAGGGCTGAGGGGAGGATAGCATAAGCAACTTGGGAGATTTGAGGAAGAGAACGCGTTGCGAGGGCAGCGTGGGTTGAGGGCGGATTGGTGAGGCAGGCAACCAAAGGGGAAAGTGAAGACCAAAGAGCAGATGTCAGACCTCACAAGTCACAGCCAAGCTTAGCCACGAGTTGAGCGTTTCCTGACAAACTCGCCAACCACTCGCACGTGTTTACCAATTAACTCCCTGCCACCCCCATTCAAATACACACGCCGACAAATCGACCGCGGTCACTGCACCGGCCCCCCTCACCCCTCCCCTCCCACCACAGGCCCCGCGAGGGAAGTTCGGGGTGCGACCCCGGACCATGACGCGCTCCGACACGCCCGACC
Source organism: Entosphenus tridentatus (assembly GCA_014621495.2). Lineage (NCBI taxonomy): Eukaryota > Metazoa > Chordata > Hyperoartia > Petromyzontiformes > Petromyzontidae > Entosphenus > Entosphenus tridentatus. The sequence continues at coordinate 1,816,468 of CM025665.2, forward strand.
TCATCGCCTCCGCCCTGCGTCGCCCCCGCGGGTCCCCCGGCGGTGCTCGCCCCGGCGCTTGGCCCGGCACCCTCGCCCCCTGGGCCTCCGAGCCGCCGACACCCTCGCGCCGCAAGCGATGCCCCGGCTCCGCAGCGGCCGCTATGTCTGAGAGCGCCGCCGGTCGGCAGCTGGCACCAGCACCGGCGCGCCCCCAACCCAAGCCGCCGTTACCACGCCGGCCCCCCTGGATCACGCCGGGCCCGCTGTGCGCGTCCAGCCCCGAGCTGCTGACGCCGAGGTTTGCGTCGCGCCAGCCCGGACCTCCAGTGCCGTGGCCACCGCCGCCAATGGCGCCGGGGCCGCTCGCCGAGTGGCGCCGCTCGCGGGCGCCGGCGCAGTATCTGACGCCGCTGCGCCGGGCGGTGGAGGAGCGGGCGTGCGAGGCGGTGAGTCGCAGCACCGGCTCACTGGCCACCAAGAGCCAGCTCTACGACATCCACCCCAGCAAGTACCAGACGCGGCACGAGCGCCCCTACCACCATGTGCCCATCCCGCTCATCCCTCGGGAAGCGGGCTCCGATCGCCGGCGCGGTGACTGGCGCCGGGAGCCGTCTACTGCCACGACACCATCACCAACATGGACGCCCCGGCGTGGCGTGCCGGACGCAACGCTCTCGGTGCACGAGCCCGGCCGGAGGGCACCGGCGGCGACGTTCACGTTCCGGTCGATGGGGACGCCGCTCCACCCATCCGATCGCCGGCTCGCCACATCGGCCTCCAGCTTGACCGGGGCACCGTCGCACGTGCGGCAGAGGATCGACCTCCACCCGCTGGACTCCACACGCTACCGGTCGTCGCCGGCGCGCCGGGAGCAGCCGGTGAACTGGGCGCACAGCCGCTCCGAGCCACACATCCCAGCGAGCGCTGGCTACGTGCCGTCACGCCACCTCTTGCCGACGCCGGCGTACCTGGAGGGCCGACGCACGTCTGACACAGCGCTGGTGCCGACACCGACTCCTCCAGCGCCCCCCACTCGAGGCTCATCATTCTGGACTTTCTCCCGATCATTGGACAACCTCTACGCGTGCTTGGCGGAGCGCCGGCGTGGTGATGGCGCTCGCAGCCGTGAGGGTCGGCTGATTCCGACTCCGACTCCGACTCCACCACCACGCTCGGCACCGCCGCGCTCTGACCGCATCCCCGTGGTGCAGCTGTCACGATCGCCGCGCCGCTATGCTGCCCTCTCGCTCTCCGAGAGCGCCATCTTCAGCAAGGCGAGCGGGCCCGGCTGGCGTCTTGCACCGTCCATTACTATCACCGACAACGAGCTCTCGCCAGTGGGTGGTGGTGGCGGCAGCCGGTCGATGGAGGAGCTGCGTGGAGGCGACGGCGCCGGCGTCGGCGGTGGTGCCACTGATTACTTGGGCTTCGGCAGCCTGGCGCTACACAAGACGGTGTCGCCAGCGTCGCCTGTTGCCAGCCAGGAGCTCGACGAGATCCTCACTGACATCGCGGTGCACTCCTCGCCGCGACTCTCCGACGAGTCCAGCGCGCAGTCTGACCGCTTCGCCCAGCAGCTCCACAGCCTCATTGACAGCGATGATGGCGGCGGTGCCAGCGGCCGGGAGAATGAAGCCGGGGAAGAGGAGGATGCGGAGGAGTACAGAGATGAGAGACCAGCAGATGGAACTGGCCGAGCATGCCCGGCGTCCCCCGCCAGCCGATTGCGGCACCGGCGCCTCTCCGAGGCAGCTGCACCGGCGCCGGCGCCCACCTCGCTCTGCCGTCGCGTGCTGCGGCTGTGCCGCACCGACGCTGAGTCGCGCCGCGTGCTGTCGAGGGCAGCGCGGGTTGGGTACCTGTCCCGAGGACGTGGCTGCCTCTTTCTGGGCTTCCCGGGTCCGGCGTCAGCGTCAGCGTTCCTGCGGCACGGCCTGGACGGCCTCCTGGTGTCGCCCGCCTACCTCTCTCTGCGCGAGATCCAGGCCCATGCACGGCGGCTTGGCGACTACGTGCATGGTGAGCGGAAGTGGCGGCAAGCGGGCGGGTCGCATCGTTGATTTGGGCACTCTTCGACTGCAACGTTCTCTCACACCCTGTTCTACAGACTCCGGCAAAACAACCTGCTACCTCCTCGGAGGTGCCGGAATATAATGCTGTGGTGAGCAATGCCACGGGGAGGGAAGGCTAATTTCATGGCACTTGTAGCCACCATAGGGGCCAAGGGGGGCTCTGGACAGGTGTGAGGGGCTGGTAACCCCTCCACCTTCAGTTTAATTACCACTAAACTACGTGGAAAAAGTCTAACTAAACTTGTGCCAGAGGCCCCGGGGGGACAGGCGTCTATGACGTCTCCTGGCCAAACCCCATTTGGCGGCGCCAGGAGACTGAGCCCGTACCCTCGGAGTTCCTCCAGAAATGGCAAAAAGCCACTGCGAGTCACCATGTGGAATGTTCTAATGCTCACTAAAGAGGAGAGGGCTGCCACTCCCTTGTCGGGAGCTGGACTGGTACCACCTGGATCTCTGACATTCAGGAGGTACAGTGGACTGGCTCTGGCTCCTGCCACCATGATGGGTGAAGAGTCCACTCCTGGGAGGCGGACACTGCTAAACAACAGGGAGTGGCTCTTCTTCTGAACAAAATAATGAATGAGGTGTGGAAGTGTGGTGAAAGAGGTGTGGGAAACTGTAAGCCCCAGGCTACTGTGGACATGCCTCCCAATAAACCGGAATCAAAGAATGGTGGAGGTAGTTACTTATGCCCCCACCCAAGATGGACATCAGTGGAGGGATGAAAGGCTGATGAGTCAGATGCCTTCTTTAACCTGTCCCAAGTGCTCGCAAAAGTGGGGGATATTGGCTGACTTTAATGTTCGAGTGGGTCATGATGCAGGCACCTGAGCTAGAGTCAGGGATGCAACCTGTCACTGTGAGACTGTCTTCCTCTAAACCCAATACACATGCAGCGTAATGAGACACATAGGGGCACCGAATCAATAGATAAACAAGTTCAAAATGTTGAGAAAAATGATTCACAATAAAATATTCCAACAATTAACCATAACCCGCCAAAAAACATTGTTCTGAAATATACACACAGCGTAAAATATAGTAAGCGCTACTGGTGTGTGTTACTGAAGACAAGGGTTTTTTGCTAACTTACATGCACATGAAAGCAAAACACATGATAATTGTAAGTATTTAAATATTTGACGAATACTGTCACCGTGAGACTGTCTTCCTCTAAACCCAATACACAGTGCAACTCAAATAATAAAGTAGTCCCTTGGGTAATGTTTTTAATCTGTTCCACGAAAACTACTGTAAACCGAAATAACTGTGAATATAATTCACTCATAAGTTGATAATATAACAAGTAAAAATCACTGAGTCTGCAAGAGAGCTGTTTCCACTGACAAAACAAAAAAACGTTACAGTTATAATGTTAAAAAGCCAGTCGAGGTCTCATCACTCATAAATAAACATCGCTGATTGGCTGAGGCGATGGCTCAGCCCCACTTATGAGTGCTCAGATTGGCCGAAATTGGTACCCGCCTTCATAACGTAAACATACCATTAATCAACATCTTAACGTTAAATCGAAACCATGAACTCCTATGGGAGGCGAAACATTAACAGACAAACCGTTAACTGATGTCATTGTTAACCGAGGGACTACTGTATATATAGAGTTATAGCCCACATATTATTGTAGACGGGTTAAAATATCTGTAGCTATTTCAGTAAAAGTAAATCGGGAGAATGGAGGGGGGTCTACAGGGGTATCTTGCATACCCCCCTTGAATTAGTCGTTGCGCCCCTGGCTAGAGTGATTGGAAGGCATGGGCCTGATCAGCTCAATAATAACAGTAAGAGGCTGTTCGACTTCTGTGCAGCCCATGGGCTTGTCATTACCAACACATTCCGGTATCCGCGCATCCCCACAACATCATGGATGCACACCAGGTCAGCAAGAACGTCTTCTGCACTATATAGTGATGGAACAGCGGATGCGGGCCCATGTCCTTGACACCAGCACCTTCCGTGGAGCTCATCTTCCCACTGACTATAGTCTTGTCATCTGTAAGATGCCACTCCAGATGCCACTCCAGCTACGTAACGCTGTGTAGAAACTACTTGGTCTATCCCACCACATGAAGCTTCTGGTTTTCTTGGTCATAGTCATACCCTCCCTTCTAAGTGCTAGAGAAAAGATGGACTGATATGGTAGAGGAGGGTATGGAGCTGAGTGGGCTTACCGGTGACTGCTGTCAGCAGTGTCAGGATCGGCCTCTCTGGAGGAGGCTCGTGAAGGACGCTACTGGGCAGTTGGAGGCAGATGCCAGAGGAGCAACGCTCACAACAACGAGCGGAGCGCCGGGCAGAAAAAAAGCACCAAGTTGATACAGTACAGGACACAGGTGATGCATCTGCCAGTCGCCTTTGTGAGTCAACCGATGGCACCTGGGTCTGTGCCATAACATCCTGCCAGTGGGCCTTCGACACTTCACGTGGCCTTAAAGTGCACCCAACCTGGCCCACTCACTGTGATGACGTAACCACCGCTGAATTGCAAATGGCGGTTGTTATTCAGTGTGTAGGTTGTGTGTTCTCTCCCCCTGATCTACAGAGAGAGTGAGTGGAGGTTGTGTGTTCTCTCCCCCCCCCCCTGTTCTACACACAGAGAGAATGCAGGTTGTGTGTTTTGTCCCCCTGTTCTACAGAGAGAGAGAGTGAGTGGAGGTTGGTGGTTCTCTCCCCCTGTTCTACAGAGAGTGCAGGTTGTGTGTTCTCTCCCTCTGTTCTGCCTGGATTTCCTCTGGGCTCTCTGGTTTCCTCCTCCCATAGTTAAACCCACACCAACAGTGGAACTGGTACAGAGCCAAAACTACATCCGCAATTCTGAAATATTAACCTGGAGATTACTCGACAGGGATCACGCACAGCAGCAGCATCGCTTCCTGACTGTGGAAACTGGACAGGACACCATGAACACAAACCTGAATGAATCTGACTGACATTTGCAGCGATGCAGTGATGGACGCCTGTAAACCAGGCAGCTGCTGGCAGCCGCTCACAATTCCTCAAGTGTATTCTTGGTGACCTAAGACACACATCTCGACCATTACATTCATACACACACATGTTGTACCGTTCTTAATTCTCTGTAAAGCGCCTTGGTTAAGATACCATATAAGTGACGTCAAGATAAGATCTCCTAGCCACCGTAGCCCCTTGTGGTGCTTACGAGGGTCTCCCGGGTGACCGGGTCATTCAGGCCCCACGCCTCAAGGCAAATCGGAGTCCGCGGCTCTCTCCCTCCACCTGTGCGGGTGCTGCACCTCACGCTGCATTCATTTTGCTGCCCTTGGTTCAGTTTTATTCACCGAGGGTTCGTTAAGGGTCGGGTTATTTGCTGCAAAGGAGCTGTGAGGGTCCTGCTGTGGGGCACCGCGGTGGTTGATGTGTTTCCTCCCACGCCTGGTATGGAGGAGTTCGTGGGTTGGATCTCGACCCTGATGATACCTCTATATTTGGAGTTTGCATCTCTCTCTCCCCGTGGATTTTTCTCCAGGCCCTCCTGTTTTCCCCCCTTCACATTTAGAATCAACGTCATACGTTTAGAGTATTCGGCTACCATACATTTCCTTGTGATGGTAAGCCACTTTGTTGTGCTATCATTTGTGGCCAGGTCGCTTCTAGAAAAAGAGCTACATAGCTCAGTGGACCTTACTTGGTAAAATAAATATAGTTTAGTTTTCGTATGGGTCTCGATGGGTGTCTCGGCCTCGCTGTGCGCTGCGTTGCACCGCTAGCTGAGTAGTTAACCTCGTGTTCAATAAACCCTCGGAGCCAGGATGAACGTCCGACTCCAAACGTCATTTATTGAGTTTAACGAGGTAAAACTGGTGAGAAAACACAGATAGAGCATCTGTTATAACCCGGAAACACCAACACAATGAACACCACAGCACCAGAACATTGTCCCAGATAACATGTTTCGCAGCAATAGACCCTGGATGGACCAGGCCCCCACACTACCACTGAACAACTACACAAGAGCACAAGCCGCTGCGTTGCATTAAGGCACATCGTGTATTCATCACACTGCACCCCAAATGTGGATGAGATACTTCGTCATCTTTGCTCTCAGGATCGCAACATAGCCACCTGGGCACAAGTCTGACTCGACCTACTAAATCACAAGTAACATCCACAATAAGGAAAGTTTCAGGCTTCGTTGCTAACTAGGCCTCGTATTTACCACAACAACTTAACAGCACCATAAAGGCATTTACATCACTATAACGGTCATTCCAACATTACAACAGCATTGCCACTATTATAAGAACATAAACAAACTTACAGACAATGCTTCTCAAAGTCCCACGATGGACAACTGCGGCTGGCTTCACTGGCAATCGATGTGTGCCACCATCTTGAATCATGTGCATAATGGCCGACGCCCGCGTGGTTAAGCGGGAATCTTAATTCGCAACTTCCTGGTCACGTGACCAAAACCAGCATCAAAAACAGGAAATTCCTGTGTACATACGCCCCCCCCCCATCTGCCGTGAGGCAAAACTCCTGCCGTGAGGCAGAATAGGTATTGTTCTCTGGGTTTCTGTAGTCCAATACGAGTCCCTGGATCTCTGTGGGTCTCTATAAGTATGTGTCACTGTGGATCTGTATTTGTCTATGGGTCTCTGAGTGTGGGTCTTTATGGGTCCGTATAAACATGCGTTGACAGCATTTGGCTGCTATAAAGGAGCTATATAGCTCAGCGGGCCTTACCTGGTAAAATACAAAATAGTTTAGTTTTATCGTCGTGCAGCTGTTAGCGCACTTGCCTTTAAGGTGCGACGACTCCACTTACCGAGCCTCGGTATGAGCACCGACCTCTTCACAGAAGGAGGCCATGGGCCTCACGGCATGCACCCCTGCCCCCCCACTCCACTTGTAGAGCTGCAGACTGCTGGCTCCGAGTATGACCCGGACTCGCGCTTCGTGCTCAGCGTGAGCGTCTCGGCGCCCGCCGGGCCGCTCACCGCCCGCCGCCTCGCCAAGATCCGGCTGGCTCCAGCTACGACGCCACCAGCGCTGCCTCCTCCGTCGTCCCCCTCCTCCGCCGCAGCCGCCTCGGCGTCCGACACGCTCATCCTGACGCCGCCGGCCGGTGCCGGCGACGGGGAGCGCCCCGGCGTGGAGGGCCGTCGCTCCCGGGAGCTGGCGCTCACATCCATTCAGCGGGAGCTGCGGGAGCGAGGGGTGTGCCTGCGCCGGGACCACCCGCGGCACTACGCGGCGCTGTGCCGCTACGTGGAGACGGGCAGCCGCCCGCCACCTGCCGCCATCTACCCGCTGGACCGACGAACTGGGCGCCGCTTCCTGTGCCTCCTGCTGCCGGCGTCCGAGCCACTGGCGCTGGGCTGGGTGGACAGCCCCAGGCTGCTGCGGGATCTGCTGTGACGGCGCTGACCCGCGGGAGGGGAAACGAAAAACCGGGCGGCGATCGGCGTGGAGACCGCGGCCCCCATTCACAACTTTAGGGGTTCCAAATAGCCTGGGATGCATCACAGAAGATGTCACGATACTAAAGGCAAAGATCTCCCCACGGGTATATGATGAAAAAAAATTAATTGCGATTTTACCCTTCCTGGCAATAAAACACGAGTTGTGTTAATATGTTCAAACACCAAATAGATACACCTATAGCAAGGTGTCAAGTCTGCATTCACGACACGTACTTGCGGCAAAACACGCAAACAAACATGCTCTTCTTATTTTTCATCATTTTTGATACTGGCAAAAAGGTCCCATAGATATACATGCTCAACCGAGCTGTATGTGTTCTGATACGTGTCTTTGTATTGTTCGCCTTTTGGCATTCTCTGGAATAACATTGGTGTAGAAACTAGGCCACAAAGAAGGCTATCTCTGGTGTAGGCCAATTAGTTTCAAGGACAATGCGTGTATCATTTTCAGAGCGTGTGTTTGCGTATTTTGCCACAAGTATGCGTGGTTAATGCAGACTTGATGCCTTGAAAAAAGTGTATATTTGGTGTTTGAACAATCGTAACACCTATTTTATTTCCAAAAAGGGTAACACCTATTCTTATACTTTTTGGATCTTTCGGTAAAGTCACATAGATAGGTTCAAAGAAAATAACACAAATAGCAAAAAAACTGCGACGTTTCAATCGCAACACAAGCAGTCGTCATCAGCAAAAGGGGTGTTAGCTTCGAAAGACAAACTGTTTATATAGATTTGAAATGGGCGTAGCCCAAACGTCAGCAGCCAATGTTAAAGTAAGTGGTGGGTAGCGACTGCGGCGGTGGTGGGTTTTTCTACTAACTAACCCCCCTTTTCCTGATGACGACCGCTTGTGTTACGATCGAAACGTAGTTTTTTGTTTTGTTTTCCTTGAACCTATCTACGTGACTTTACTGAAAGACCCAATGAATATTAATTCCTTCAGTCATGAAAGCTTTAAGTCAAAATTGAACCTATTCTTATTTTTCATCATTTTTTTATGCTGGCATAAAGGTCTCATAGATATCCCCCGTATACCCTCAACAGCCTGTTAGGGTAAATGCTGTTAGTAACGAGTAGCAGCACCTATGAAGGCCGGAATTGGCACATGAAGGGGGTGGGTGTCTAAAACCACGTCCGACTGCCTTTGTTTCCTCAGTGGCGGATGCTTACACACCGGCCTGGGTACTCATTTGAGGCTGAGTCCACCTTGACGGAGGCCCAGGACCGATTCAGATAATCGTCACTGGTGTTGTTGGCCATGGGTGGGTATCGGGCTCGGGTCGTTGTTTTTTTTTCATTGCAGCGTGCTACCGTTGCGCTGCTGCATCATAATTCATATTATGATCATTATTATGACACAACTGGCAACCTGGATCCGGCATGGGAAGAGAAGACCTCACAGCAGATGGCGGGACACTGTCAGGGAAGAGCTGTAGGTCTGTAAGTCTGTGGATCTCTGTGTGCGTCTGTGGGTCTCTGTGTGATGAGGCTGTCAGGGCAGCTTCAGGATCTTGTGGAGGGTGGGTAGTTGTGGCATCTACATCTTTGACCGAGATGACATCTTCACTTTGATCTTGAATGTCTTGGCACGACAGGACAGATTTGGTCGGATGGGAAACAATGGCCTCACTCAACAAGAGGCTGATTATGTGAAAACCCAAGGACAGGTGGTAACCCTCCCCTCAGGGTCTGTGGTGATGAACCCATCCTGGATAGGCACCTTGTCCTGTTACTGCTGCTTCCTCCCACAAGAACTGCAAGCACTGCAAAGGGATGCAGAGTGGTGTGGAGAGAGAGGCGTGCTGAGACAGGAGGAAGAGGAGCACATGGGTGCGAGGATGCACTCAGGTCTTGAGAGCCCATCACACGGGACTGTCAGGGGAGTATGCAGCATTGGGGTGGGATTGGGCAGTGCGCGTCATGGTTCCGGTGGCTAGGAGATGTGAACCATGTCGCCTGCAGGAGGTCGTGGGTTCGATCCTGACTGACGCCTGTTGTATATTTGGAGTTTGCGTGTCTCTCTCTCTCCCCCCGTGGTTGCGTGGATTTTTCTCTGGGTCCTCCGGTTTTTTCCCTGCACATTCAGAATCAACGTCAATCATTCAGAGTATTTAGCTGCTGGTTGAAATTTCCACGTGATGATATGTCACTTTATTCAACTATCATTTGTGGCCAGGTTGCATCTGATAAAGAGCTATGTAGCTCAGTAGTGAGTGAGCCTTACCTGGTAAAAAAAATACAGTTTGTTCTCCTATAATGCTGCATGTTTTCATAACGCGATGAATCTATTAGGGAACAAAATCTTTATAACGTGGATGAAAATTGTATATAACACGATTGAGCGAACAGACGCGGCGTTTCGCCACACAAACTGGTATTGGAAACGCCCACTCTTCCACGGCGGTCGGACATCTCGGATGGAAGAGGTGGTAGTTAATCGCATCTACCCCATCCATACGCAAACCTGCCGAATGTAGAATAACTATTGGTGAACGCGTTCATGCGGCTGAGTGGACAGAGCCCACGCCGGGAGATTCGAATCAAAATCTTGATTGAGCTATAAAGCTCTTTTTTTACAGATGTCCGGTATGGGGCACGGGCTCGGCAAGTTGCACCAACAAACACAATACACAAACACAGATAGGTGTGCGAAATAGAGAAAATGTGAATATATATAAAAAAAACGTATACGAGTAGAAATTGCATAAGTACATATGTTCCTGCCGATGTTTCGATACTAAACACAAGCTTGAGGCAAGGCAGCAAAACAACAACAGTCCCAGACCACACCAAGACAACAAAAATAGCACAGTCGCTCAATAAAGTGACGCAAAGATGTAAATGGCGCCGGCTACCTGTGCACCGTCGCTCTGCAGTCGCGCCAGCTGCTCCCCCGCTATGCGTACGCGACGTACGATGGTGCTGCGCTTGATAATGACAATAATGTTACGCAGGCATACCTCGTAGAGTGCTCAGGTTGCGTTCTTGGTAAACGCAGCGCTGTACGAAACAGCATTATAGCAGGTCACTAAAACATGGTTCCAATGGGGATGCGTTCTCGACAGTGCATTTTTTTTAAATTATGAACGATATATGAGGGCTTCATTGGGGTATTGGCAATGGCCTTAATAATGATATGTACACATGATAAATGCATGATAGTATTTTATTATTGAAAATAGTAACTTTTAAAAATGACATGAAAAAAAAGAGTAACTTAAATACTCACCAGCGCATTTGGTCGGAGTTTGCATAAGGTTACCCATCGCCTACTATATGGTGGATCGTAACGTGGTACAGAACCTACTACTACTACTAGTACTACTACTACTAGTACTACTACTAGTAGTAATAGGTTCTACTACAAGAGATGGGATGGTGGATCTTACTACTAGTACTACTACTAGTAGTAATAGGTTCTACTACAAGAGATGGGATGGTGGATCTTAACGTGGTACAGAACCTACTACTAGTAGTACTCCTAGTAGTAGTAGTAGTAGGTACCACTACTAGTAGTAGTTCTAGTAGTAGTAGGTACCACTACTAGTAGTAGTTCTAGTAGTAGAATACCACTACTAGTAGTAGTTCTAGTAGTAGTAGGTACCACTACTAGTAGTAGTAGGTACTACTGATAGTAGTAGTCCTAGTAGTAGGTACCACTACTAGTAGTAGTCCTAGTAGTAGTCCTAGTAGTAGGTACCACTACTAGTAGTAGTCCTAGTAGTAGTAGGTACCACTACTAGTAGTACTACTAGTAGTAGTAGGTGCCACTACTAGTAGCAGTAGCTACCACTACTAGTAGTAGGTATCACTACTAGTAGTAGTAGGTACCACTACTAGTAGTAGTCCTAGTAGTAGTAGGTACCACTACTAGTAGTAGTTCTAGTAGTAGTAGGTACCACTACTAGTAGTAGTTCTAGTAGTAGTAGGTACCACTACTATTAGTAGTTCTAGTAGTAGTAGGTACCACTACTAGTAGTAGTTCTAGTAGTAGTAGGTACCACTACTAGTAGTACTCCTAGTAGTAGTAGGTACCACTACTAGTAGTACTCCTAGTAGTAGTACCTACGACAACTGTGCAGTAGTACCTGCTACTACGAGGACTACTTTTGGTACCACTACTACATGAGTGTGAAACTAATAGCTCAGTGGGCTTTACCTGGTAATAATAAAAACTAATTAAACATTAGGAAATTCCACATTCCTGTTGCTAGGGCAAATGTATCCACCGTTTACTTTCGCCACACAGTGGTAATCATTTTATTGACCCTAGTAGATGATGGGCTGAGTCAACCCCCAATGAGGTGGACACTCGTCCAGGTTTGACCCGGTACGGTCCAGGAACTGGTGTCTGTGTTCGTGTGGCGGCATACATCGAATTGCACCGAGGTCTGGTACCGGCAGCGCTGTGCTCAACTTTATTGCAGGCACTGCGCAGTTCTGATAACAGACCACCTCGTGCTGACAGAAATTTACTGACGAGTTTAGTATCTCGTGGAAAAGGTGGAAACCCTACCACACACGTGTTGAACTACTCACTCACTCACCCACCCACTCATCCACCCACGCATCCACGTATTAACTCACCAACTAATTCACTCACCCGTTCATTCAATCACCCACCCACTCAGACACTCACGCACCCACTCTCTCAACTACTGACTCATCTACCCACCCACCCATTTACTTACTCACCTCACTCACCCCCTCACATGCCCCCCCCCTATCCATTAACTCACCTAAACCCACCCACTCGCACTTTTGAGAGACCCAGCTGGCTGCTGTGTGGTGGACAATGTGGACACCAGGGTCCCCAACCAGGATGTGAACTCGCAACCTTCTGATTGTGAGCCATTCGCTCTACCACTGAGCCAAATGGCAGGGTATATATTTATGAAACCGCATCTGTATATATCTACATAACGCTGCGTGTAATCTCGGAGTGATCTTACTTCCTCCCCCTCCCACGGCTTTGCTTTGCTTGTGGCATCTTGAGAGCCAGTCCAGGTGCGCAAAGGATGCCCAGGTGCGGACTCTGTCCAGTCGTCAGCCGCAGCAGTTCATGCCGCTCCGGGTTAACGCCTCGTCTGAATGGAGGATGTGTCAAACCTGTCAAAAGCCATATTTACACTTGGACGGGAAGCACGTACAACGGCATCGTCTCCACTTTATATTTATATACACCGCGCCTCTAATAGCGGTGCATCTCGGGGCAGTCGAGCGAAGGGGACCCCCCGGTGGCAACTGTCTCTGTGCGGTGCAAGGTTACTCAGCACTGACCAGGACATCAGTCTTCCAGTAGGGGGGGGAGGGGGGTAGCAACGCTTCTCCGCGGTTTTCCCCACTCAAGAGTAATTAGCGAGTAAATATATTTAATCATCTGCACGCCTCCATCATCCGCGATGGCCCTTCAATTGAGGCCTTCGGCAACCGCCGCGTGTAGCAGTTTGCTCCGATGGACTGCAACTCCCACGCCAGCGCAGTCATCACCAAGGCGGTGGCCTCCGTGTCGACGAGCGGCAGACGAATTGCCACTGAGGCCGCGCGTGGGCGAGAAGTACAGGAAGGTCGCTGCACACATTTTGGTGGAGCGGCCGTTTTTGAACCGTGGGCCATCTCAACCAGCATAGGTTTGAGGCAGGCCTCTGCTTGTGTTGAACCAAGGCTGCTGATTGGATGCACTCCCACGAGGAAGGAGGCTGAAATTGCCGAGGCGTAGGGCATTCTCTCCTCTTCTGCATGTATCTTGAACTTACTTCGCACCGCACGTAGCCAACCGTGCAGCCTCGCGTTCACTCGACTTGCAGAGAGTCCAGAAGAGTCCACCACTGTGTGTGTGTGTGACCTCACCCCCACAGTCACACCCCTGTATGTGTGTGACCTCACCCCCACAGTGACACACCCCTGTGTGTGTGACCTTACCACCACAGTGACACACCTGTGTGTGTGTGTGTGACCTCACCCCCACAGTCACACCCCTGTATGTGTGTGACCTCACCCCCACAGTGACACACCCCTGTGTGTGTGACCTTACCCCCACAGTGACACACCTGTGTGTGTGTGTGACCTCACCCCCACAGTCACACCCCTGTATATGTGTGACCTCACCCCCACAGTGACACACCCCTGTGTGTGTGACCTTACCCCCACAGTGACACACCTGTGTGTGTGTGACCTCACCCCCACAGTCACACCCCTGTGTGTGTGACCTCACCCCCACAGTCACACCCCTGTGTGTGTGTGTGTGTGACCTCACCCCCACAGTCACACCCCTGTGTGTGTGACCTCACAGTCACACCCCTGTGTGTGTGACCTCACCCCCACAGTCACAACCCTGTGTGTGTGCGCGTGACCTAATCCAGATGGGCTCGGACCCACTCAGTTTTCTCTGGGAAGCTGCAATGCCGGCTTGGAGAAGGGGTAATGATCGGCATAAGGCACTACCACGAGTCTACAAGGCAACGCCTGGCCACAACAATCCAATAGGTGTGTACGCCTACATGTCTAGAAAAACAACAAACCCCTGACAAGTGCGTAAAGAAGCAATGCAGAGAGGCATGCTGGGAATTTAACTGACGGGCGGAGAAGAACACATGGAGTAGGGAGCACGTGGAGTAGGGAACACGCGGCCGTGAGCGGAAACCGAACTTGGATCGTAACGCAGCGTGCTAACCGCTACACTGCCGCTGCACAGACACACACACATAAGTTATATCTTGCTTTACGAGTGTAATTTATCCCGATGATCTACCCCCAAATGAATGCACTTTCCCCACATGTGTTAGACACAGAGTGAGACAGCGAACACTCAACACGTTTCACGTCAACAACCCCTGTGGGGCATTGGCACGAAACGCAATATAGTAGTACACGTTTCAGGCAATGGGCCCTTCTTTCACAGCACATAGAGCGTTCCGCTGGCTGTGCAGTTGATAAAAGCATTTTCAGAGGTCTCCCTCGGTTTACGCAAGGGTTGGTGCCGTTCTTCAAACAACGCACGCTAAACGAAATTTCATAAACCGGATAGCGCTTTTCCCCATTAATGTAAACCAAAAAATTTGGGATGTGTTCCAATTCTACTCGTAACCTAGTAACAGAACACACACCGATATCATTTTTCACACGACAAAAATAATAAATTTCGATTTAAAGCTTTCGTGACTGCAGAAATTCATCTTCTTGGTTCTTTCGGTAAAGTCACGTAGAAGGGAAGTAATACAATAATTACTTTATGTTTTATTTGTATTATTTTATTACTTCCCTTCTACGTGACTTTATCGAAAGACCCAAGAAAAATAATAAAGAACACAAATATTAAAACGATTGAATAATAATTTTAACCAAAAATAATTCACCTTTTAAGGCGATTCACGAAAATACCTGCATGTCTGTACGGTATGTTGAAGTTGCTTCGTACTGAACGTAGCCAACCGCGCTAATCGGAGGTTTGGGGGAAGGACAACAAACTAAACACAAAAAGCAGTTCTAAAGAAATGATTTTGTCAGTCGAGATTATTTAAAAGTGCCTAGCTCCAGTGACTTCCTAATATCGGAAGGAAGAGCGTTCCAGACGGCCGCAGAAGGGCATCTGAATGCGCGCTATGCGGTGACCGTCAAATGTTGGAATGACAGGAAAGGTGAGTTGGAGGCGCGACTGTTGCCCTGCTGGTAAACCGTGGCTACAGTCGCGGATCAGAATCTTTATTTATACTGGAGGGAAAATCTGATGAGCTATGAAGCTACTTTTTCACAGATTTCTAGGAGCAGACGGATGACGATTCTCGTTTGATGATCTCGTGGTGCCGGTCGTAGTGAAATTTCGTTCACGCGGAAATTAGATTTCGTTCAACGAAAAGCGTCCGTAATTTGTCAATTGCGTTCACGCGAAATTTCGGAAAACGTTCAGAATCGACGGAACCCTGCACTTACGGGGGGGGGGCCTATGTGCTGTAAAGGGCCATTGCCCGAAACGTAAGTTGTATTTTTTTCTTCTTAAAACTATAGTGTTGTTCTTGACGAACGCGTTGCTGATTGTGCTTATGCAACCTCTGCCAAACGCAGGGGTTGACGATCGTCGCCACTGCAGAGAGATATTCAGTGTCCTGACTCGAGCGCACGAGATCACCCGCGTGCGTCACGATCAGCGTGCGCGTTACGATCACCGTGTGCCTCACGATCAGCGTGCGCGTTACGATCACCGTGCGCGTCACGATCTTCGTGCGCGTCACGATCACCGTACGCGTCACGATCAGCGTGTGCGTCACGCGTATTACATTGGACCTCTGACAAACTCGTTCGAACACGTTTGGCGGTCAAACTGTCCTCACGAAGTGGTGGAAATTCTACATTCCCACGACAGGGACCAGTCTCTCCACAGGAAAGGTAACAGGTAAAATGCGCAGCCCCGCAATATCTTTGTCACGCTCCTGCTGGCGGAAGCGCTTCCACTTATGAGCGCTAGATCCCCCCCTTCTCCCTAGACTCTAGAGGTATTTGGTCTACTCTTCCACACTGGCCAGATGTCTTGGAAGAGGTGACTTTGATCTCTCCCTTACTCTTGCTAGTCACCACAACTGAAGGAGCCGACTGGCGTTGCCTAAGTGGTTTATGAATGCCATTGCTGGCGTCCACCCAGCACTTGAATTCAAGTTGGTGCAAAGTGAAATAAAAAAATCACAGTTTTGAAACATCACGAACGGTGAAGATTTTTAATAAAGGTTTCGGTGTGCAAGTCTATGGGACCCACGAATCAATGTGTACCCTTTATAATAAGTCTATGGGGGTTGTGTGTGTGTCTGTGTGTCTGTGTGTCAGTCTGGCAAAACAACCCCCTACCTCCTCGCGGTGCCGGATGGGCAACTCTGTCGTGGACAGTGCTGTGTGGGGAGGGCCAATGCCCATTGGCCTCTCCCCTTATGGCGTCTGTGACCACCACAGTGGCTAAACGGGGGCTCTGGACGGGTGCGAGGGGCTGGTAACCCCTCCACCTTCAATTCATTACCACGAAACCACGACTTAAACATAAATATGTAACTAATAAGCTTGTGCCGGAGGCCCCGGGGGTACAGGCATCTATAACGTCTCCTGGCCAAACCCCGATTGGCGAAGCCAAGAGATTGAATCTTCACCCTCGGGGCTCCTCCAGAAACAACGAAAAGCCACTTCGTGTGGCCACGTGGAATGTACGAACGCTTACTGCGGAGGAGAGGCTGCCACTCCTTTGTCGGGAGCTGGACCGGTACCACCTGAATCTCTGTGGCATTCAGGACGTCCGGTGGACCGGTTCTGGCTCCTGCCACCATGAGGGGTGGACAGTCCTCTATGCGGGGCAGGAGACTGCCGAACAACAGGGTGTGGCTCTTCTTCTGAACAAAAGAATGAAGGGGGCGTGGGAGCGTGGCGGTGAGGTGTGGGAAGCTGTAAGCCTCAGGCTACTTTGGGCTCGCCTTCCCATCAACCGGAGGCGAGGAGTGGTGGTCGTGGTTACTTATGCCTACCACCGAAGACGAACATCCGTGGAGGGATGCAGGCAAAGCCGATGAGTCGGATGCCTTCTATGACCTCCTGTCAAAGGTGCTGGCTAAAGTGGCCACTCGGGACAGAATCATCTTGTTGGGTGACTTCAATGCCCGAGTTGGTCATGATGCTGGCATCAGTGATTGGAAGGCATGGGCCAGATCAGCTCAATAACAACGGTAGGAGGCTGCTAGATTTTTGTGCAGCCCATGGGCTTGTAATTAGCAACACACTTTTCCGGCATCGGCACATCCACACAACATCATGGATGCATGCCGGGTCCAAGCAAGAATATCTGCTGGACTAGATAGTGACGGAACGGCGGATGCGAGCCCATGTCCTTGACACCAGGACCTACCGTGGAGCTGATCTGCCCTCTGACCATCGACTAGTCATCTGTAAGATGCACCTGCCATTCTTCCACTCCGGTGGTGGGTGTACACCCAGGACCCCATTCCAACCTAAAGTGACCTGGTCTCAGTTAGCTGATGAAAGTTGCAAGCGATAATTTCATCATCGCTTGCAGCTGGGGTTGGCATCGTCCCTTACTCCTCCTGATGTCAAGGGTAAATGGGCGAGGTTTAGGACTGTGACTCATGCAGCTGCAATGGCTGCTTTGGGTACGCGGTCCAGACCTCCCCAGAGTCCCTGGCTGACACAGGAGGTGTTCAGGATAGTTGAGAAAAAGCGACAGGCCCACTCTCATCAGCTACAGCATCCCACGTCAGAGAATGAGGAGGCTTACCGCAGCTTTCGCTCGGAGGTTCGGAGAGCCGTAAGGCGCTGCAAGGATGGGCGGTGGTCGCGGGTTGCTGAGGAGATGGAGTCTGCCTCAGTGGCCCGCGATCACAAATCACTATTTAACTCCAAAAAAGAAACCTGCAGCGCCACACCTATTACCATTATTAGGGGAAACAACGGTGATCCAATCTCCGACCCCCAGGAACAGGTTTGCAGATTTGCTGAGCATTTCTGTGAGGTCCTGGGGGAGGGGAAATCCCTCAGCCAGGAAAACATCATAACACAAAGTGGGGATAACCTTGCTGAGGCTGCGGTGCCTCAAATATTAGAAGAAGTCTCCCCCTGTGAATAGCTGGCTGAGGTGCCATCTGTTGAGGAAGTACTGAAGGCGATCCGGAGTCTGAGACCAGGAAAGGCACCGGGCAGAGATGATTTCCCAAGCGAAATGCTGAGGGAGGGTGGCGTTTGTGCACAGACTGCTCTATATGACATCTGGACCACTGGACGGGTTCCGCAGGATTGGAAGGATGCCCTGGTGGTCCCCCTCTTTAAAAAAGGGGACCGCACAGACTGTAACAACTACAGGGGCATCTCACTCCTCAGTGTGCCGGGAAAGGTCCTGGCAAGTATTATTCAACATCGCCTTGCTAGTCACGCTGAGGAGAGGCTTGCGGAACCCCAATGCGGTTTCAGGAAAGGGCGGTCCTGCACAGATGCCATATTTTCTGTCCGCCTGCTACAGCAGAGGTGTAGAGAATTCCAACAAGACCTACATCTCTGCTTTATTGACCTGGTCAAGGCCTATGATACCATCAGTAGGCCTGGGCTCTGGGTTGTCCTCTGGCTCCCACATTATTTAACATCTATTTTGACCGCGTAGTTCGTGAAGCCTTCAATAGCTGTACCGGGGGAATTTCCATTTGGTACAGATATAGTGGGAGGCTGATCGACGCCCGGGTGCGATCAAGGGATGGCTCCCTATTGGTCAACCACGTTATGTATGCCGATGATTTGGTAATAGCTGCTCATTCAGAAGAGGAGTTGGAGACGCTAAAGCACAGCAAGTTGGCACAGTAGGGGGCACAGGTGGTGCATCAGCCAGTCATCTCGGTCATCTCAGTCAGTCGACCCGTGGCACCTGGGTCTGCCCCGTGACCTGCCAGTAGGCGTTCGACACTTCACGTGGCCTCAAGGTGCACATAGCCTGGCACAAGCGTCGTGGTGACGTCACCGCCACTTAGTGGCGTGTTGTGTCTGTGTGTCGAGTGAGCGTTAATGTAGCGGCTTCTGCGCTGCACTACGAACCCGAGTTCGATTCCCGCTCACGGCCAACACCAGTGGAGATTATCTAAACCGGTCATGAGCCTCCCCTAGGTCGACTCAACCTCACATGAGTGGTTGGTGCAGCGTGTAAAAACATCACACACTGGGGAGACGAAGGCGTGAGGTGAGGTGTTGACCACCCAACCCCCGCCCCCCCCTCGTGAGCCGTGCCGGCCTTCATAGGTGCTCGCCAACAGCTCTTGCCCCAATAGTCTGTTAAGGCTATACAGGGGTTCTTTGCCTTTGTATTGTGTGCTGTGTAAGGGCTGCTTGTGTGTGGAATGTGGAATTCGTGGGGGGAGGATATTTACTTACAGAGGCGTCCCTCGCATAACGTTGCGTTCCTGAAAAACAGCGCGAGACAAATCGTGCTGTTTTACCTCTAAATCTCTCGTGTTCGGTCAGAGGTTTTACCGCTGAATCTCTCGTGTCAGGTCAGAGGTTTTACCTCTAAATCTCTCGTGTCAGGTCAGGTTTTACCGCTGAATCTCTCGTGTCAG
>CM025665.2:1843426-1858794 GCA_014621495.2 Entosphenus tridentatus
TCACAGAAATGCTCAGCAAATCTGCAAACCTGTTCCTGGGGGTCGGAAATTGGATTACCGTTTTTTCCCCTAATGATGGTAATAGGTGTGGCGCTGTAGGTTACTTTTTTGATGGAGTTAAATAGTGATTTGTGATCGCTGGCCACTGAGGCAGACTCCATCTCCTCAGCAACCCGCGACCACCACCCATACTTGCAGCGCCTTACGGCTCTCCGAACCTCCGAGCGAAGGCTGCGGTAAGCCTCCTCATTCTCTGACGTGGGATGCTGTAGCCGATGAGAGTGGGCCTGTCGCTTTTTCTCAACTAACCTGAACACCTCCTCTGTCAGCCAGGGTTTCTGGGGAGGTCTGGACCGCGTACCCAAAGCAGCCATTGCAGCTGCATGAGTCACAGTCCTAAACCTCGCCCATTTACCCTCGACATCAGGAGGAGTGGGGGACGATGCCAAACCCAGCTGCAAGCGATGATGAAATTCTCGCTTGCAACTTTCATCAGCTGAGACCAGGCCACTTTTGGTTGGAATGGGGTCCTGGGTGTACACCCACCACCGGAGTGGAAGAATGGCAGGCGCATCTTACAGATGACTAGTCGATGGTCAGAGGGCAGATCAGCTCCACGGTAGGTCTTGGTGTCAAGGACATGGGCTCGCATCCGCTGGTCCGTCACTATGTAGTCCAGCAGATGTTCTTGCTTGGACCCGGCATACATCCATGATGTTGTGTGGATGCGCCGATGCCGAAAGAGCGTGTTGGTAATTACAAGTCCATGGGCTGCACAAAAATCTAGCAGCCTCCTACCGTTGTTATTGAGCTGATCTAGCCCATGCCTTCCAATCACTCCAGACCAGGTGCCAGCATCATGACCAACTCGGGCATTGAAGTCACCCAACAAGATGACTCTGTCCCGAGTGGCCACTTTAGCCAGCACCTGTGACAGGAGGTCATAGAAGGCCACGAGATAACACACACACAATCACACACACACACATCAATCATACATTTTTTACATACACAGTCTTAATTATACTTAACACATATTTTTGTTAATTACACTTAATTACATATGTTAACATTTTGCATAAATATTCACATTTTGTTTTACTTTATTGTTTGTTATTATTGAATAAAAATGTTTTAATGACAATTTATACAACACCCACCATGTCAGGTAACTCTTCTGTAGTGTTTTGGTCTTTACATAACAATAACCCCATGTGTCCTGACTTTTGGGCCACCCTATATAACAATAACCCTGTGTGTCCTGACTTTTGGGCCACCCAGTATTCCCTCCCTACCCCTATATTTTAAAGCACTTCCAACCCCAACCCACCCTTATTCGGCTCTTCATTCCTCTTCCTCAACTTTCGATTGAATCACGAACTCTTTCCTATTGGCTCATTCAAAGTCGCGCTTTCCCATTGGCTGATTCAAAATGTAATGTGACCGTGATGAGCATTGGATTTGGTCGGTTCCTCGCTCTGCCACGGTTGTTGAACAGAGATGTAGCCACTGCCCTTAGGGGGCTTGGGACCGGTCATGGCGTTGATAATGAAGGGAGAGCAAAGCTTCGTGTGAGGTGAGTTGTAATTTGTGGCATCATTAGCATAATCACCAGCCGTGCTCGATCCGCTGTCTGTTCTGCGCCGTGTTCGTGACCCGGTCAATGCATAGATGAGTTGTTTTTTTGTGAAAGAAGAAAACCCCCCCCCCCCACTTTCTCTTTCACATCCGTGTAGTTAACCGTGGGTTTCCATCAATTCAGCTCTGTCCATGACATTTACTAAATGAGTTGTCGCGTGTATTTTTCTCCGTGTTTAGAGTATTCGCCTGCTGCTAGAAATTTCCACGCGATGATGATGACGGTCACGCCACTTGGTTGAGCTAATTTGGGATATCCAGGTCGCTTCTGAACAAGAGCTACAGAGCTTGGCGACATTACCTGGTGACACACACAAATAGTCGTAGTTCATCCAAAACATCTATCCCGGGGACACTGATGCCTGGGTTCAAAGCCACCTTATTCCAGATATTTTTTGTTTCATTTTCTTTGGATGTCATAGACGCCATGGAGAAAATGTCACGTACGGTAAAATAAAATTCACTGGGAGAATCTGTATTATTGTATTGGTGACAGATTGGACACCGAAGGAAATTGAAGTTTTCTTTTTAGTGCAGAATTCACTTACCATCAAGGCGCAATACAGCAAAAATTTCTCTCAAGAAAGAGTAAAGCAAATGGTAAACAATATGCAGTACTTCGACACCCTGATGCGCAATGTTCGTGCCTTTGGGGGAGCAGAGCGGAGGGCCGGGTGCGATGTTTCGGCGCTACTGACGCTATGATTCTTTGATTCTTATAAACCACTACAACAGATGGCATATGGTTAATTACACTATGTAACACGATTTTTGTCCCTGGGTAGTGTTATTTTTAAATTGGTTATGCCTAAAAAGTATAGAAAATGGCTATTATTCCCCACAAACTTTGCTTTTGTGACCAGGACTTTGTGCGAAGGAATGACACATGCACACCACGTTTTCTCATTGAAAATAGGTAAATAAAAAAAATATTATTGTCCTGGTCATAAAAAGCAAAGTTGGTGGGGAATAACATCATTTTTCTGTACGTTTGAGGCATAAGCAATTAGGAAATAACACTACCCAGGGACAATTATTTTGTTACACTGTTATTGTTCTAGCGCAGTCGACATGGTCCCGCTGATGTTAAGGGGCCAGGGGATTGTTTAGTCGTTGTTGATGTTGCTGCAACATGGAGAGATTTTAGTCGCCACGTTGTCACCAAGTGAACGTTTGGCGCCAGAAACCACCAAGTGAAAGTTGAACTTCCCCATACGCCGCTGTGCAGGGTTTGGGGAAGCGAGTGAGAAACTGGGTGAATGGGTGAGCGATTAATTTCATTAATAAGTTAGCGAGTCAGAGAATGAGCAAGGGACCGAGTGAATTAGTAAATTATAAAGAGAATGCATGATGAAGAGACTTGGTAAATTGGTGAATGATTACGAGAATGAACGAGTGAATGAATAATTTAAGTAATGAATGAGTGAGCAAGTCGGAGAATGAATGAGACACCGAGTGCCTGGGTGAATGATTAAGAGAATGAGTGGACGATTAAGAGACTGAGGGAATGAGTGCGAGTCCTGGCGAGTGAGTGGCTAGATGGCCGAGTTACACGGAGTGAGAAACTCCAGTGTCGTTCAGTATTGGACGACGCAAGCCTCACCCACACACTCCCAGGAATTGTTATTTTAAAGGAAGTTTTTTTTAACCACGGGATGTTGAGGCCAATTCTATTTTTAGGGGGAGATGTTTCGCAAGAAAGCACGTATGTATGTTGAACTTCTTTCGCATCGTACGTTGTCAACCGTGCTACTCGGAGGTGCGGCGGAAGGAGAACAAACGAAACGCAACAAGCAGTTCTAAAGAAATTAGTTTTCTGTTTAGATCGAAAAGTGCAGAGCTCCAGTGGCTTCCTAATATCGGAAGGAAGAGCGTTCTAGACGGACGCAGAAGCGCATTGTGTGTGGCTGAGTGGGGTGTGTAGCGGTTTGCGAGCTGCCCTACGAACCCGGCAACTGGAGTTCAATTCCCACTCACGGTCAACAGCAGTGACGATTTTCACTTAGATTGACTCAGCCTCAAATGAGTACCTGGTGAACATCGCCACTAAGGAGACAACGGCGGCCGGGCGTAGTGCTGGCCACCCACCCCCGCGATAGCCGTGTCGGCCTTCCTCGGTGCTCGCTAACAGCACTTGCCCCAACAGTCTGTTAAGGCTATATGGGGGATCTTTGTCTTTTATGGCTGAGTGGACGTGTGGGTGAGTGAGTGGGTGAGCGAGTGGGTGAGCGAGAGAGGGGATGAGTGAGTGGGTTAGTGAGGCAGTGAGGAAGAGAGCATGTGCCTGAGTGAGTGAGTGGGTGAATAAGTAGGTGGATGAGTGAGCGAGCAGGTGAGTGAGTGAGCGAGTGGGTGAATAAGTAGAGTAGGTGAGTGGGTGGGTGAGTAGGTGATTGAGTTAGTGGGTGAGTGGGCGGATGAGTGAGTGGCTGAGTAAATGGGTGAGTGAGTAGGTGAGTGGGTGAGTGAATGGTTGAGTAAGTTGGTGAATGAGCGAATTATTGAGCAATTGGGTTAGTGAGTGGGTGGGCAAGTGGGTAGATTAACACGTAGGCTGTCGCAACCAATATTATCCATAATGGAGGTTTTTTTCGATTAGATCATGTAAATATAAATATCGTTAAACCTGCCTCCATCCGATACAGCTAATTAGTAAGGTTTGTCACATAAACAAACATGCAATTTGTTACTTGTTCAGCACACCAGTGTGTTGGAGAGTAAACGCACAACATTTACAATTCGAGTATGACATTTTACCGGTAATTGCAACCAGCCTCATCAGGCGACAGCCAGATTTGTAGAGAAATCCTCCTGTTTCGATCTTAAATAGAGGGATAAATGTGATGTCACTTGTGAGCCAATCAGGTGCCAGGAACAGTGGGGGGAGGGGGTAAATGTTTTCATATAAATGAGCAGCAACCCGTGGAACTTCCGTGAGGATTTTGTGAAGAGCGGGGCGCGACTTAAAAACTTCACTCACATCATGTCCCCACTATTCTCCATCATCACCGCCCATCACTGTTCTCTATCCATTCCCATCACCCTGTACCCCCTCCACATTCCAGTTGCTTTCCCCATCAAACCTAAGCCACCCTTCCCATCAGCATGACCCCCATCCTTCCCGCAATCACCCTCTCCACCCCCCACTTACATCACCAATCTCCACCACTCCATCCTCATCACCCTACCAACCCGAGTCCCATCATCACCATCAAGCTGGCCCATCACTGTAATTACGACCAGCATGGTAAACTGATGGTGAATATGTATGTTGTCGCATTTTTAACGTATAATTTATTATAAATGTTAATATTTTAGCATGTTTATTTTATGTACATTGTAACTTTACAGGCCAAAACTTCACGGTAGACAACGTTGTGTTTCACCATTTTGACTTGGCGTTTTCTTTGACTCTCGGAGTCGAGAATGTTGACTTGAACATCTGTAAGAACCCTTGCTAGAGAAAATGCCACGGCCATGGTAGAAGTCTGGCTGTGGTAAGTAAATGCCAACCGTGTCAAATGTCTGGCCTTGTGCCTTGTTGATTGCACTATGTAACACAATTTTTGTTCCTCGATAGTAAGTGTTATTTCGTAATTGTTTATGCCTAAAAAGTATAGAAAATGTATATTATTTCCCACAAACTTTGCTTTTGTGACGAATTTGTGTATTTTCGTTCACATAACGTAATACAAAAATGACTACAAAAGATTTGGAAGTGTGTAGTTTTTCGAGATTTACGATTATACTGTAAATCAAATTCACGAATCGGCCCCCCAAATGTAGTCTCCCATCATGTTCTCATTATGATGTCCTTGGTAGCGACGTTCAAAGTCCAGTATATCCTGGTGGAAGCACTCGCCTGCTCCTTCGAGTATGCTCCCATGTTCTCCTTGAATTTATCAAGATGATCATCAAGGATATGGACTTTGAGGGGCATCCTACAGCCCTTTGTGCTGTAGTTCTTCACGAGAGTCTCAACCAGCTCCACATAGTTTTCGACCTTGTGATTGCCCAGGAAGCCACGAACCACTGCGACAAAGCTATTCCAAGCCGCTTTCTCCTTACTAGTGAGCTTCTTGGGGAATTCATTGCACTCCAGGATCGTCTTTATCTGTGGTCCGACAAAGACGCCGGCTTTGACCTTTGCCTCAGACAGCTTAGGGAAGAAGTCGTGAAGGTACTTGAAGGCTGCCGACTTCTTATCTACAGCTCTGACAAATTGTTTCATATGGCGTAATTTGATGTGCAGTGGTGGCATCAGCACCTTCCGGGGGTCCACCAGTGGCTCCCACTTGACGTTGTTCCTCTCCACAGAGAACTCCCAGCCGTACTCATCATACTTCAAGGCATCCAGTAAGTTCTTGATGCTGTTGTAATCCTCTTTGAGGTGCACCGAGTGAGCCAGGGGAAGAGACGGGTACTTTTTACCATTATGGAGCAGCACGGCTTTGAGGCTCCTGGATGAGCTGTCAATGAATATGCGCCACTCATTCTGGTTACAGGCGATCCCGATTGCCTCGAACAGACTGGTCACATTGTGGCAGAAGCAGAGCCCATCTTGATTGGTGAAGAAGCTGCAAAAAGGTTCGTGACGCTTCCTCTGATATGCGACTTGTGCACTTTTATCCATAAAGTTCCACTGCTTGAGCCTAGACGTCAAAAGCTCGACATTGGACTTGGTGAGACCAAGATCTCTGATCAACATCTTCCTCGCTCTCTGACTTACTGCTCTCTTCTAAAGATGGCTGCTCTCCGGAGGAGTGGGTACGGGGAGCTCATGGCAGTGTGGCACTGGGGCAATGGATGAAGGACGATCCGGATACGTGATAGCAGGTGCATTCTTGCCAGTCCGACGTTTGGAAGGGTCCACCATGCAGAAGTAGCAGTTGCTTGAGTGGTCAGTGGGTTCCCGCCAAATTCTTGGGATAGTGAACTTCATAGCTCTCTTTTTCCACTCTGTACCATCCTACACAAATACATGTATTTCACCCTTGACATTTTTCATATATGATATATTTTTTTCAATAACATTGAAAATAGTAAAACATTTTCAAATGTAAAACTTTAATTGAATAATTTTTTACTAATTCTATACCA
Organism: Entosphenus tridentatus; assembly: GCA_014621495.2. NCBI lineage: Eukaryota > Metazoa > Chordata > Hyperoartia > Petromyzontiformes > Petromyzontidae > Entosphenus > Entosphenus tridentatus. The sequence goes on from CM025665.2 coordinate 1,850,165, forward strand.
TTAAATTCCGAGCAACAATTGTCCATCTTACCTTCCAGAATTTTTTGCATTGCTCGCATGTGAAATGAGGTGACCAGAGATTGTCTTGATCCCCGACAGGCATGCCAAAATGTGCCTTGTAGGCCTCACACATCTTAGCAGATGCTTCCACAGAGTACTTTTTCACACTTGTCTTGATAAGTTTTCCACAGAAATAACAAAATGCGTCTGCCGGATGCTTGCAGCCTCTTGATGCCATCTCAGAAAATGCAGATATGTATCCACTTAGGCAGCTGGAACTAAACTGAACTGGTGGGCTTAAGGCCCCTGTGTTGATACTACTATCTATATTAATAGAAAGTTCTAGGATGTTCTAGAACTTACTCCAAGTTTACTCATCACTGAATCTATCTGAAATGTTCTGTAAAATAGGTAAATTTCAAAACATCACTGTCCTGATCACAAAAGCAAAGTTTGTGGGTAATAATAGCTATTTTATGTACTTTTGAGGCATAAGCAATGAGGAAATAACACTTACTACCCAGGAGCAAAAATAATAATAAACATTTGTTGTAGTGTTGTCATTGAGTAAGCAAAGCGCAGGGGGAATTTGATTATCTGTAAGGTGAATTGGCAAGCCTGTGTCACTCGGGGCAAGCTTTACTCATACTAGGTACTCATTTTAGGCTGAGTCGACCTCGGGGAGGCCCAAGACCGGTTTAGATACTCGTCAGTGGGGTTTGGCGTGAGTGGGAATCGAACTCGGGTCGCCGGGTTCGTAGCACAGTGCGCGATCAAAACGTCGTAGTTTTTCGTTATTTTCTTTCAACTTATCTACATGACTTTACCGAAAGACCCAAAGAATAGGATATGTTTGTCTATTTGTATGTTTATTTATGCCAATTTCACATAGTAAACTAATTTTAAAAACCCTAAAAACATGTCATACAAGAATGTGAAATAATAAGCTATTTTACGTAATGATTGGTAATCACCAATCTTTTTTTTGAAAATCCGGTGCCTCCTCCTCCCCAAAGCTGCCGTCTAATAAATTATCTACTGTATTTATAAAACCGCTCAGACAGAGTCGACGATGGCCAAGGCGCTGATCCGTCGTCACAAAACTACGCTGATGAGATGGATCAGCAGAGACCCGACCCATCTGCTGGACGAGCTGGACAGCAGAGGCCACATCCAGCGCGAGCTCTACAAGGCAGCCAATGACATCGCCGACCGCATGAAGCAGGCACGGTCGCTGCTCGACCACTTTATTGACTGCAGCGAGGAGGGGTGCGAGAAGCTGCTGCTGACGCTCAGAGTCGTGTGCGTTCACTACCCCTCGGAGCTACGCACGTGGTTGGACGAGAACGGTAAATGGCCGGGGGGAAGGGCTTAATCACTTTGCATGCAGAGCGGGATGCTATGCGTGCGGAGCGGGATACTCTGGAGTGGGATGCTACGGAGCGGGACACCATGCGTGCGGAGCAGGACACTACGGAGTGGGATGCTATGGAGCGGGATGCTATGTGCAGAGCCGGTAGCGATCGCCATGAAGGCATCGTTTCATGCAGGAGGGAATTGAGGCGGCTGCCTTAGACAAACTTAACATAGTTTTTTGTAAGTGTGTATGTATGTTGAACGTCTGTCACACTGTACAGAACTAATTGGGCTAATCAGAGGTGCGGGGGGAAGGACAACAAACTAAACACCAGGTAAGGCCCACTGAGCTATGTACCTCTTTTTAAGAAGCGACCTGGCTATCAGGAATTATAGCGCAACGAAGTGGCTTATCACGTGGAAATTTATTGCAGCCAAATACTCTAAACGCGTGATGTTGATTCTAAATGTGAAGGGGAAAACCAGAGGGACCCGGACCAAATCCACGTGACTACGGTGAGAGAGAGATAGATGCAGACTCCACATAGTTGCAGGCATTGTCATGGTCTGGGGATCGAACCCACGACCTCTTTTATACTCTTTTTATATTAAGAGAGAGTTTAGCCTGGAGCAGAAGAGAGAGCATCTGGGTTGTGAGAGCTTTACACGAAGTTGTAGAATAACAGCAACAATGGTAGAAATGTCACAGTGACAGGAGACAGTAAAGTTTAGAATTCTATTAATTCGATTTTAAATCATTATAAAGTTGTAGCTCGGATGACAGTGAGGAGGAGAGGTGGGTGTGGTTGAGGAAGGGTAGGGGTTTGGGTCGTGATAGGGTTGGTGATCGGGGTCGTGATATGGGTAGTGATAGAGGTCTTGATAGGATTAGTGATAGAGGTAGTGATAGTGGTTGGGGTTGTGACAGGTGTAATGATAGTGGCAGGGGTATAGATAGTGCTTGGGGTAGTGACAGGGGTAGTGATAGTGATTGGGGTAGTGACAGGGGTAGTGACAGGGGCAGTGATAGTGGTTGGGGTAGTGACAGGGGTAGTGATAGTGGTTGGGGTAGTGACAGGGGTAGTGATAGTGGTTGGGGTAGTGATAGGAGTTGGGGTAGTGGCAGGGGTAGTGGCAGGGATAGTGACAGGGATAGTGATAGTGGTTGGGGTAGTGACAGGGGTAGTGATAGTGGTTGGGGTAGTGACAGGGATAGTGATAGGGTAGTGTTGTATATGTCAAGTTTTGAAAAATGGATAAAAATAATAAAAATGTAATGAAGATCGAAAAATGCGTAAATATCAAAAAGTATTCTAGATTTGAAGCTTTCGTGACTACAATGATTCATATTCTTAGGTTTTTTCGGTAAAGTCACGTAGGTAAAAAATATAAATGAATAAAAATAAAATAAAAATAAAATAAAAATCACGACGTTTCGGAGGCAACACAAGCTTCCGTCTTCAGGTGGAACCGTCACAGCACGATAGCTGTATCAAGTGAGAGAAATTCCAAGAAAAGAGTCCTTGTGTATATACTGGTTGAGGGTGGGAGGAGCCAAGGTAGTCCCTGAATATTATTTTTGTGAGGTTCGGTGCGGATGAAGCACGTTGTTAGGAATGAGCCTTTGTTGTGTAAACTAGGTGCGGATGATGTAAAGGTGCATGTAAAAGGGACTGATTTCAGCCGCACCAGCTCTACATAACAACAAAAGGCTCAGTCAACCATTCTACACAACAAAGACTCATTTCCTAGCAGCGATTTCAGCCGCACCACCTCTACATAACAATAGGGTCAGTCAACCATTCTACACAACAAAGACTCATTTCCTGGCAGCGATTTCAGCCGCGTCACCTCTACATAACAAAAGGCTCAGTCCCTTTTACACGCACCTTTACATCATCCGCACCTAGTTTACACAACAAAGGCTCATTCCTAACAACATGCTTCAGCCGCACCGAACCTCACAAAAATAATATCAAAAGTATGTTAATTTATGCAATAAATTATGCTAATTTGTAAGATGCGTATGTATGTGATTATGCTAATGTATGTAGTTATGGTAATTATGTTTAGCTTCCTTGCCCAGGGTCGTATCAACAATCTTGATAATGCAATTATTCTTGCTTAAACATTTAATGATTATCTCTTAGTGTGTTTATGTCAGATCTCAAATTCAAATCTCAACGCAGGATACAGTTCTTATAAATAAGATTGTTACGCATGAACTCAGGAAAGAAACACTCATACACTTCTTTGTTAAGCAATTTTTATTCTAAACAAAAACATGACACTCTAATATGCGAACTCTCATGCTTGGAATCATCCATGGTACCATCGGGGAAATTTCCCTCATTGAGCAGTACATTTAACCATCAATGATTGCGTTGTTTCACTTTGGCCACCGAACATATAATTAATTCCACCGCGTGACACAGGCATACAACGATATTCATACGAAAGGCGATAAGCAAATTATTATATCCCGAAAGCAAAAGTATATGTCAATAGATTCATCGGCAAGATTAGATCATTAACGAAATGTCTTGGAACAATGTTGTGCGACTTGCGTGTTCTCTTACGGGAGATTTTTTTACTTTGGCTAAGTTTTAATTAATTCGTGGGCATGATTCTATGAAAAAAACCAGGTCTAACACGATATTCTTTCTGTGAGCGTGTAGATTCGTGACGAAGGTTTCAAAAGTTTAGTTCACATCGATTAATCTAATTTATGCGATTAAAAATAAAATGAAATAAAACCAAATGAGAAAAAAAACGACTAATGCACTCATAAACGACGTATTCTTATCACTCGATGAGCCGCGATACCTTCACGGCCAGCTGATGGTTCATGCACTTTTATAATGTCTTCTTATGATTGGCTAGGGTTGGTTCCATTGTGTGGGTGTGTTGGATTGTCTCCTTGGTAAATTCTTGTATTAAGCAGATGCCGGGCGCATCGTGGGTTTGTTAGTGTGGGGGAGGACATACGAACGGCGGCTAGCTTTTTCTCTCGCTCAGGCGTGTCTGACGTTAGCTGATGGTTCTCTCCGCCGCTGGATGAGCTGTGGGCACGATGCTGTCCTTGAAGAGGCTCGGTCGCTCGTCCGCTCATCCGCTCGTCCGCTGGCAAGCTGTCACCTGTGCTCGGTGGTGTGGGCGGCGCGGCTGTGCGCGCTCTCCGGCTCCGGGTGCTCTTGCGATGAACGATGCTTTCGTTCGGTGATGGCAGGCACCAATGTATGATGGAGCTGGTTCTCTGTGGGCTGGCTTGGTCGACGTTTAGCACTTTCCGCCCTCTCTCGGACTTCAGTGGCTCGTGGGAATCGGTGCCCAGAGCAGAATGACTTTCGAGCGATACTTCTTCTGTTAGCGCTGAACTCGCACTGAATAGCATGTCACTACTCAGCGAGCCTCGCCATCCTTGGTGAGTTGCGTAGTCTTCTTCTACTGGCAAGCTTCTTATGTGTTGGTGGTGTGTGTGGTCGAGCCCACGGCGCTGTTGCTGGCGCTTACTCTCAAAAGTTGTGAATTGTATTTGCACACCTCTTAAACAACTGCGAAAGCATAGTACAATACCGCTTGTCGCAAACCTTGACTTTGCGAGCGACTCAACACATCACGGTAAATGTAGCATAAAACTTTCAGCGATACTCTTGTCAGCTCATGTCGAGCCCAGCTCTTAACCACACATCGTCACTTCTCTCTGCGAGTAATGACACCCATGGTTGGGGTCGGTGCCTGCTCCCTTGCGACGGCACCGCAAGACTGAGCAAGACTGACGATTTGTGTATCGTATTCGTATTTAGAACAGTATAATCCCTCCCCTCTCTCTCTGTTCACAAAGGGCCCAACTTTTCTTTGATGTCGCTTGCTGTGGGGAGGGGGAGTGGTATGTGTGTAACCTGCAGCGCCACACCTATTACCATCATTAGGGGAAAAAACGGTAATCCAATCTCCGACCCCCAGGAACAGGTTTGCAGATTTGCTGAGCATTTCTGTGAGGTCCTGGGGGAGGGGAAATCTCTCAGCCAGGAAAACATCATGGCACAAAGTGGGGATAACCCTGCTGAGGCTGCGGTGCCTCAAATATTGGAAGAGGTCACCCCCTGTGAGTGGCTGGCTGGCTGAGGTGCCATCTGTTGAGGAAGTACTGAAGGCGATCCGGAGTCTGAGACCAGGAAAGGCACCGGGCAGAGATGCTCTTCCAAGCAAAATGCTGAGGGAGGGTGGCGTTTGTGCACAGACTGCCCGATATGACATGATAACAACAGTCTGGACCACTGGACGGGTTCCGCAGGATTGGAAGGATGCTCTGGTGGTCCCCCTCTTTAAGAAGGGGGACCGCACAGACTGTAACAACTACAGGGGCATCTCACTCCTCAGTGTGCCGGGAAAGGTCCTGGCAAGGATTATTCAACATCGCCTTGCTAGGCACGCTGAGGAAAGGCTTGCGGAGCCCCAATGCGGTTACAGGAAAGGGCGGTCCTGCACAGATGCCATATTTTCTGTCCGTCTGCTATAGCAGAGATGTAGGGAATTTCAACAAGACCTACATCTCTGCTTTATTGACCTGGTCAAGGCCTATGATACCATCAGTAGGCCTGCGCTCTGGGCTGTTCTTCGTGCTTTCGGAGTCCCTGACCCTCTGCTCACGATCATTAAGGACCTTCATGATGGTGAGCGGGCCCGGGTAAAACTACGTGGCCGGGAGTCATAGCCTTTCCCTGTACACCTTGGGGTGTGACAGGGATGTCCGCTGGCTCCCACATTATTTAACATCTATTTTGACCGCGTAGTTCGCGAAGCCTTCAATAGCTGTACCGGGGGAATTTCCATTTGGTACAGATATAATGGGAGGCTGATTGACGCCCGGGTGCGATCAAGGGATGGCTCCCTATTGGTCAACCACGTTATGTATACCGATGATTTGATAATAGCTGCTCATTCAGAAGAGGAGTTGGAGACGCTGCTGCTGAGACTGGTGCGTGCCACTAAGAGGTGGGGCCTTACCATCAGCCCCACCAAAACTAAGCACCTGCCTGGGTATTTTATACCATCGGACACTCCACCCCCACAACTCCCAATCGGTGATGGGGCAGTAGTGGAGAGAGTGGAGAGTTTCCCATACCTGGGCAGTGTGCTTATGACCGGCTCCAGTTTAACAGCAGAAGTCTCACTCCGAATCAGTCGAGCGGCAATATATTTTCATCGGTTGCGAAATGCTGTGTGGAAGCTACCTGGTCTGTCGCTCTGCACGAAGCTTCAGGTCTTCTCGGCCAGTCATTCCCTCCCTTCTCTATGCTTCCGAAACGTGGACTCCCCTAATGGAGCATCGTCGCCGGTTGGAAACATTTAGGCTGGCCTGCCTACGATCCATCCTGGGTTTAACCAGGCTGGATTATGTGAGGAGCTCACAAATCCTTGAAAGATCTGGTCAAAGTCCCATCGGTGAGCTCCTCCAGCAGGCAAGGCTGCGTTGGCTGGGTCATGTAGCCCGCATTCCCAGCCACCGCATGCCGAAACAGCTTTTGTTCGGCCGGATCGAGGGGGCTAAACGGGCGCGGCACGGGCTAGAGAAGAGATGGAGTGATGTGGTACAGGAGGACGTGGAGCTGAGTGGACTTGCCGATGACTGGTACCAGCGGTGTCAAGATCGGCCTCAGTGGAGGAGGCTCGTGAAGGACGCTACTGGGAAGTTGGAGGCAGTCGCCCTCCAACAACAATGGAGGGCGGAGGAGCGACGCTCACAACAACGAGCGGAGTGCCGGGTGGCTAAAGCACAGCAAGTTGGTACAGTAGGGGGCACAGGTGGTACATCAGCCAGTCATCTCGGTCATCTCGGTCAGTCGACCCATGACACCTGAGTCTGCCCCGTGACCTCCTACCAGCGGGCGTTCGACACTTCACGTGGCCTCAAGGTGCACTTGGCCTGGCACAAGCGTCGTGGTGACGTCACCGCCACTTAGTGGCGAATGGCGGTTGTTGTTGTTTCATTTGATTGGGGGTGATAATTGGCTTCCTCGAGTTATCTCGCCAACAAAGGAATTTGCTCCATATGACCTCCACGTGCATCCCCTCAACCCCCTTCACCCTATAATTATTAACCTGGAAGGAGGGGGGGGGTTCTCCGTCTTCCCCGCGGTGGGTGTGACTCTGTCTCACACAAGCTTTCAAGTTTTCCGTTTTCTGTTTGGAAGTTAAAATGAAACTTACTTTACCTGTTATAATAATACTTGTAGTTTTGATTTGTAAGTGACTCAAGGTATGTTGTAGCCGTGTTCACAGTATTTCATCGTGGTTTGATTTATTTATGGGGAGATGTTCTTTGCTTGTGTGGGCAAATCTTGCTATCGCGTGCTGCGGTAAGACAAAGGCGGTTGGGAGGCTCACATTACATCTTGGTTAGGTATGACTGACTTATTTCGCCTTTAATACTTCTAGATGACCCTTGGTCTAATGCTTCATAATTATTATTTGGTTTGTGTTTATTCAAGATTTGTGATTTAGCATTATTATTACCACGTATTTCATAGGGGTTTACTAACCTTAGTGCCACCGCCTGTATCCTGGGTTTGTGCTGTTTGTTCTCGAGTTATTGTTATTATCTGATATCCCGAGGTTAGAGAATTCGTTTAGGTTTGGGAATAACCCTGACTGCCAGAATTCTTCTTTGATGCTTCGGTCAGGTCGTGTAGAAAACTATTAAAGGTAGAAATAACATTATTATTGAATTAATAAATGAGGAGTAATGATCCACTGATGTAGATTGTAGCCTGGTTTTTAATTGGAGTTAGTGTGAGGATCGATAATGTTAGCTTAATCTTTTGTCGCTAAGTTTTGGAATTTTTGTTTAGTTAAACTAGCCCACAAAACTCGTCTGTTCGATTTTCGCCGCTAGCTTGGTGGCTCCGCGTTTGAAGCCCGTGTTACCACACCCCCTCTCTCTGTCCTTTGTAAAGGGGGGGAGGGGTGTCCTTTCATTATCTTTTATGGTTCATCTTCGGCTCCCTGTTGTGAGCGTGACAAGGCAGCTGCTCGAGAAGGGGGGGGGTTCCGTTTTGTTTGCGCTTCAAGTGACCCCGCGATTGATTATATGAAAACAAATATTTGGCAGAATTATTCTTAATATAAATTTTGTAAAAAGGGTCATATATCCAACAGTAGTGATAGTGGTTGGGGTAGTGACAGGGGTAGTGATAGGGATTGGGATAGTGGTTGGGGTAGTGATAGTGATAGTGGTTGGGGTAGTGATAGTGGTTGGGGTAATGATAGTG
>CM025665.2:1858804-1874363 GCA_014621495.2 Entosphenus tridentatus
TGGGGTAGTGATAGTGGTTGGGGTAATGATAGTGGTTGGGGTAGTGACAAGGGTTGCGGTAGTGATAGTGGTTGGGGTAGGCCTGGTTTAGCTGGGGGTCAGGGTTAGGGAGTATTAGCAGCAGCAGGATGATGACGCTGGGCTAGGGGAGAAGAGATGAGGATTGTTCTAAGGCAGGAAAGGAGGAAGCTGAAGGTCATCATAGTGGCGCAACTCTGGAGTATATGGCAAAAGGGTATGTATGCAGAGTAGAACTTAGGCGACATTATTACGGTAGAGGGATCGTAGAGATTACTAGGTATGTATGCAGAGTAGAACGTAGGCGACATTATTATGGTAGAGGGATCGTAGAGATTACTGGGTATGTATGCAGAGTAAAACTTAGGCGACGTTATGACTTGTACACAATGCACGGAGTGTCTGTGAGTGGTAATCAGCATCATCACTGGTCGTGATCTATCCACTGTTCAATAAAGGCTTCCTCTGTAAGCCATTGCCAACTCTCATGGTCTGGCAAGACATAAATCCATCCAGCTCTTGCACACAAGCTGATTTTATCCCCGCATTAAAACTATTAAACTAAACTATTTTGTTTGACCAGATAAGGCCGACTAAGCAATATAATTCTTTTTCAAAAGCGACCTGGCCACAAATGATAGCTCAACGAAGTTGCTTACCATGTGGAAATGTACAGCAGTAAAATACTCTAATCGCGTGATGATGTTGATTATAAATGTGAAGGGAAAAACCGGATGATCTGGGGACAACATGCAAAATCAAAATATACAGCATGCGTCAGATTCAAGATTGAACCCACAACCTCCTGTAGACAAAGGGAGGTAGTTAACACCTTACACCTACCTCATCCCCCCCCCCCAGTTACCCCTCACCATGAAGTGCACCACAGTTTTTGTACAGTAAATTACAGTGTACAATATTTGTTTTGTATTACCCATCTAGTTATTATTCTCCATATTTACGCGTGAAAATGTCTTAGTTGTGTTGAAAAGTGTAATTTGAGTAGGTTTTGGGTCGTAAAATATTTCTTAGGGACGAAACTTAGGCTGTATAATGGGACCTTATGGGAGAATATGTTTCGCTTCATGGTGTTTCACTTTACAATCAGGGTTTCAACGCTTAATTTTACGTTCTCAACCACCGGCTATCACATTTACATGTTCTGTTCTGATGACCCAAATTTAATAAGCCTATTTCTTGGTAGCTCTTCTTTATCTTGTAACCCACACATTGTATTCACTTTCAGCCAACAGCATGGCCACGGAGAAGTTCACGGAGCCGGGATTTTCCAGTAGCTGCTTTTCCCATCAAACCTCGTATATGAAATATACCGGATGGTGCATGCAGGAAGATACAACTGCTGCAAGGTTTGGACAAGACGTGCCTCCATATCCAGCAGTGGACGCGACTACGCAAACTGATAGAGGACCTATGAAAATGTCTGCCATCGACGGTGATATGCTCACATCCAAAGGTATTACAGATGAGGGTCCTTTTTTAAATTGGTTGAAATGAGACATAATACCCCTGCATTATTGTTGCTGAGGTTAATTTAATGAACCAGCGAAGGAAATGATTTTCAATCTCCCTATATTATGCACCAATTTTTTTGCTTATTACTGTGGCTGGAAAATGCAGGCAGATCTCGCTTAGTGCTGTATTGTCCTGGAGAAATGTTTTACTAAAAACCAATAAAATCAAAGAATGCAAAGCCCTTTCGAGTGAGAACACGTAGCAGCAGCGGGAGCACTGGCCATCACTTGCTCAGCCAATGAGAACAACGCCCGCTCTGAGCCAATCAGCATCAAACCGCCCACGATTTCATCAAAGTTCGTGGTCACGATTGGATTTGTTTGGCCGGCCGAGAGCTCAACACGAGACCAGGATAGAGCCCCAGGCTTTACCTAAAAAAAAACCTCACTATGGAGATTTAGACTGAGGGCATTGCAAAGAGCCAGACTGGCAGCGCAGCAGCTCCAACCTCATCTCTCACTGCTGCCTTACAGCAGCACAGTATGTAATCCTTCCTGATATTAGAATAACAAAATGTTTTACCAATGAAATAATGTTTACCATCTGTGTTATTACGAGTGCTTTTACTGATACCCCAATGAAGCCCTTGTATATTGCTCATGGGAAAGAAATAACGCTTTCGGGAACGCATCCCCATATCGTCTTGCACGCATTTCCCCCACTCATGTGGTGGTGTCCGCTGGCCTTGCCAACCTCCATCCTCATCATAAAGGTTTTGGGTTTAGATATAAATAAATAAAACTTTATTATGAATAATATTGGTCACGAAAACCTCGTGTTCTCTATGCTGCCCTGCCCTGCGCCATCTCTCTTTCCGCTCCTCGGGCCACCATGTCTGATCGCACCACATTTCCCCCCCCCCACCTTCTGACCCACATCATTTCTCTGTTTGTCGCTCCACATGACCGAACCACACCAGTATTTTCTCTCTCATCTTCTCTGTGACTTCTACCACCTTGAGTCTTCCTCTCACTTCTTCATTTCTCACCATGTCCTTCCCCATATATACAATGGCATAATGATTGTTTATTGCTCACTTCCCCAGGAACAATGCATCTTGAGCACTAAGTGAGGTCTGCTTGTGTGTCCTTCTACCTACCCATCTTCCCGCATACACTTTTGTTTCCACGAATGATACAAAATCTCTCCACAAATTTCCGACGTAATTAGTTTTGCAGGCGAAAACAACCTGAGTATCACCTTTTAGGTGACCTTGCTTAGACTATACATTTGTTTATTTTTGTGTTATCTGCCAGAGGACAGTGCACTGCCTCTAACATCTCCTTCCATAGCCCCTCCCTCTTCTCACTCGTGCACTTCGTCTGGCATGGGAAGCACTGGCTCAGGCCGAGTGTTCTCTGCCTGCCGGTGGGTGAGGGTGGCCTGGGTCTGGTGGACGTCGCCGCCAGGGTCATGAGCTTCAGGCTCATGGCCGTCAGGCGGTTGCTGTACGACCGGGAGGAGCTACCCTGGAAGTCACCGGCCCTCGCCCTGCTGAGGAATGCAGGGGGGTACCTGGGGTACCGAAAAGAGCTTTTCCTGATGAACTTGAGCCTGGTCGACTTTACAAGGCGGCCAGGTTATCACCAGAACCTCTTGGACGAGTGGCAGAGCTTCGAGTGGAGCAGAACGCGCACACCCTACGATCTCGCACAGTTCCTGAACGAACGCTTGTTCTGCAATGGCCTCTTCCAGGGGATCAGAGGAGAGAGGACCCTGCCTCTACGCCTCACATCAGCAGGGCTGCGGACAGTCTTCGACCTCGTGCAAGCCCACCAGCGCAAGTGGAAGACCACAGCTGAGATCGCCAGCACCGCAGGACTCTGCTCCATGCTGGCCAGGTAGAAGCTGCTGTGGGACGTGCTCTGCGCCATGAAGGAGCTGCGCCTGAAAATGGAGGCGCCGGGGAACAGTGGCGACCCTCCCTCCTCCTCCTTCCCAGAGTTGTGCTTCTCCTGCGCGCAGCCCCCTGGCCACAGCGACTCCGGCAAGCTACTGAAACTCTGATGCTGCAGGAACGTGCCGCTGAAGAGTGCCCTGAACAAAGCGCTCTACACATGCTGTGTCAAGGCGCTGCATTCCCGGGACCTGGCCGACCTACCGGACACAAAATGGAGAGACAATTTCTCTCCCCTCATTGCGGCCGCCCCCCAGTGGAAACAAATGTACAAGTCTCCCATAGACAAATGGTGCGGTGACCTCCAGAGGAGATCTGGCACACTGCACATTGCCATTGGCCATGTGGCTCAGCCGAATCTCGCCGGGAGTAACAGACTTGTGCATTTTCAACCGTACCAGGGAGGATCTGCCGCACCAGTACTTACGCTGCCAGCGGCTCAAACCAATGTTCCGCCTTTTGGGGGACATCTTCAGGAAACTGGAGGTGCCCTTCTACAAGAGCAGCTTCGTATATGGGGTGCCTTACCTGGCTAACAAGCGCCATTACCTTGCCAACTTGGCCTGTGCTCAGGCGAAGATGGCGGTGTACAAGAATAGGAAAAATATCATAAGGAAAAATATACTGGAAGGTGACACTGTGCTTCCAGTTTTCAGGGGCCTGCTCAAGGCACGGCTCTGGCTGGAGCACACATACCATACACATGCTGGTGATGTGCGCATCTTCCTCGAACGCTGAGGGGCCGGAAAAGCCTTCTGTACCAGTGTGGACGGCACCCTCATGTTCATCATCTGAAGTGCTCGCTCGTCGCCGTGGCATGTGCGATAACCACCACCATGTAACTTTTGAGTTGTGCACGGTGCATTTAGCGCCACAGTACCTGGATTTATATTATTTGTTATTTGTTTACTGGTGACTATTTCGTTTCAACTGTATTTCGTATCGGAATCGCCTCCAGTGCTGTTGCTGCTGGCGGCAATAAAAGTTGTAAAAAAAGTCAACTCTCTACTCTTCATTTCCAATCTTCTCTCTCTCTACCCCTCCTCCCCGTGCCCAATCCCATTCCTTCTCCCTCCTTGCTCTCCTCCACTGGAGTCAATTTTCCCTTTACATTGAGCAGCATTGCCCATAGACTCAATACTGCCACACATAGACTTAGCACTGCCCACAGACCAATAAATGTACCATAGACTGAATGCTGCCCATAGACTGAATGCTGCCCATAGACTCAATGCTGCCCATAGACTTGTAGTGACTGTACTTGTCACTGTGTGGTGCCGGGACTTGTGAAGTCACGGCCGGTAATGTTGTCATTGCGGGCAGCCCGGTGTAACAGGCTGTAGTATACCCACAGGCCGTAGTATACCCAGGGTTAAAACGGCCTAGGCTAGATTATACCCAGGTATATTATGGCCTAGTCCAATTTATACTCTGGGGTATATTATGGCCTAGGCCAAATTATGCCCCTCTAGGCCAAATCATACCCCCATGATAGTAAGTGTTGAGCGATAAACAAATGAATTACTAAATTTTTCCAACATTTTATTTAAAACTGTAAACACATAGACTTTGATTGCTTCAACCAGAAAAACTTTAATAATAACCCTAACCCTAAAAATGCTTCAATTGATGAAATTGAGATTCTTCCATTTATACGCTTTTAGATATCGATTGAAGTTCGTTGTCGGCTGTTCTCTGTATGGATAATTGCCTTTGAACTTTCACATGGGGCATATTCTGGCCTGGAGGGGTATGGTCTGGCCCAGTCTAGTTTAAACCCCCGGGTATAGTTTAGCCTAGGATACTTTATCCCCCCGGGTATACTCTGGCCTGGGCAAAACTATACCCAGGTTTAATCTGGGCAGGGGTTATTTTAGCCTGTTACACCGGGTTGCAGGCTGCAGTACCAACACTAGCGGTGGTTGGGTGAGCGCTGGTTAGCGCGAAGGCACCGCGAGCAGTGTGCGGTGCCAGCTCCCAGTGAGGGAGCGAGAGTGAGCGTCAGCCAGCCAGGGTTACTCTGGGGCATGATACTTTGGCTGACCTGTTGTCACGTGACCGGACGATACTGGAGGGGGGGGGGCACCGGTGGACTGGGGCCGAGGGGGGGTCACGTGGTCCCTGAGAGCTCTCGGGAACATTCGAGAAGGGGCCCGAGGAGCCTGGAAGGTGGGTGAGGCTAAGGGGGGAGCCAGCCCCAGCCCGGGGGCATATAACGAGAGCTCCTTTAGGAGCTCGGGGTTCTTCAAGTGTTGGTGTTCGAAGATCCACGTCGGGGAGAAGAAGCCTCTAGCCACGCGGTCCAGGACCCAGCTTGTCGTCCGGACTGGGACAGTGAACCATGTCTAGTTCTGCCGTAGCGTGGTTAGATGGGCATTCGAGATCCGAGCGTAGGTTGTGTTATATTCGTGCTGTTTTGAATAAATAGTGTTGCTCCCAAGTTAACGTCTGTGACTCAGTTGAACTCACTACAGACTCAACACTGCCCATAGACTCAACCCTCCCTATAGACTCAACACTACCCAAACACACCACTTCCCATATTCAACACTGCCCATACTCAACACTGCCCATAGATTCAACACTACCCATAATCAATAAATCTGTAATTTGTGTGCCAATATCTCCCTCAATAAAGTAGGAATCAATGCGCATTACAGTCACCAGGTTGTACATAAAGTAGTCCCCTCTTTAACCTCCTTCCATTCCTCTCTCAAAGCCTCACTTCATCTCCATCACCTTTCCTCTTCCCTTGCCCCTCCATTCCATCCCGCACCTCCCCTATAGCCCTTTCGTGATCCAAAAGTACCCCTCTATCGCTGTCACTCATTCCTCAATCATTGCCAATTACATCATTCCTTTCTTGTGTCATCGTTTTGTAAGATACATCAAGCGCCCTGAGTGAAGGCACTTTCTATTTAAATAGTCAACCCTCTATCCTCGAGGGTTACCCTCTTGAAAACGCTCGCGAATGCAAAATTCTTGGTTGCAGAAATCTTGTTTCTGCTACGAGTGAACATAGGGGGGAAATGGTAAATGTTTAATACCAATGACTACAATAAATAATGAATACGTTAAAGAGAACGTGTTTTTATATTACCTTTAACGATGGTGATTTGACGATGATGGAGGTGGTGAGGAATTCAGGATGACTCCACGGGAGATGCAGGTGTTTGATAACAACGCCACACAATTGTTATAATTTTAGCACTCTGGGCAGTGCTAGCCGCAATACATTCCCCGATTTGCATTCACCTTTTTAATGGACATCGCAGTCGACTTGTTTATTACCAAAATGTATGAATGAGTCGACTGTAAATATGTGTAAAGTTAAAATGCACAAGTGCGAGTTCGGAGCAGGAATACTACAAGACTTAAAGACAAAACGGGCAACCAATGCAGCGTGCCTAATCTTCGCAGCAGACCATTTCAAATGTAGCAACATTCTGCACACACCTCCCCGGTGTTGGTGGTGTGGCACTCTGTACACTTGTGAATACCGGAGTCCAGCGGGTGTCGCGAATAGGACATCGGTGTGCATTTAGTGACTCACAAATAGGAGAATCCAGAACTCGCGCGTAGCGAGAGTTAGCTGTAATCAGATTGGATTATTTACATTTATTTACATCAGTACATGATGTTGATAACAAGAAACATAAACAAATCATGAATAACATGGCGTATTCAGTCGTGTAAGCTACCCAGCTACTTTTACATTTGGTGATTTTAATACTAACGTTAAGCACCAGCTAGTTCATGTGTTGACACAAAGTTGCTGGTAAATTTAATGAAATGTAATAATGAAGTTATACACTTGCTGTAGCTTCAAAATAATGCAATGCATTGATTTATATATAACAACACGTGCAATTTCTTCTTTGCAATAAAGGGGAAAAAATAATTTGTAGGTAATGTTTTGACCAATATCACAAAAGTGTTTTATATTTTTTTCAGTTGCGGAGGTGTTTACTGTATGGAAACAAGAACTGACAAAGACCTGGGAGAATGATTTGCTTGCAAAAATTAAAACAATTGAAGACAACATTAAAGAGACAAATGAAACAATGATCAGGGAAATTAAGGTGATTTCAGAGCAGCTGGAGGTCTTAAAGGAAGGTGTGCCTATAAGTCAAAATTGTGCAAATGTTAATGTAAGTGGCCAACCTTCAGCAGAGTTACTTGTACCACCAAAAGATAGAATTGTATTGAGCAACCAACTGACCCCACAGCCAGAGTCGCAGATTTTGAAGACAACACCAACTTCGGACGTGTTCACCGCCTTCAGCGAAAATGGACCAGACCAAACCGCGATGGACACCTCTGACGATTCAGCGCCAGTCGAGGAAGAATCGGCATTTCATTACTCCCCCGTGCCAAAGAGCAAGTTGTCAACGTGCCATTTGGAAAATGTGGAAACGTATGCAGCTTTGGCCAGTGGAGCGCTAGGCGCAGGAAAGGTCTCGCCCATTACTGAAGCGACTGCAGAAGAGGCTGCTTCTGGAGATGTGTTAGGAACGTTAGAAAATCGACAGAAAACAAGGGAGCGCAAGCAAAAGAGCCCCACTAAAAAGAAGGGCACCGTACATTATCACATGTGCGACCACAAACATGGCTCTACGGAATCTGCCTTATGCAAGAAAATGAAACCCATGCATATCCGAAAACGGCGGAGCTCAGCGAAGAAAGTAAAATCCACGGGTGGAGATGCTGTGATCAGTGAGTATCCTTCCGTAGTCAACAGGAAGACAAGAATAATAAGAAGCATGTGCCATTAAAGACTTTGACAACATTACCACTGAGAACCCGAGTGTTAAACAAGATTGCAAGAAAAATTTCCTAAAACCAAGGGCACGTGTCATGTACTTTGTTGAACTTCTTTTGCACCATATGTGGCTAACCGTGCTAATTGGAGGTGCAGTATCAGGTCCATTCCATAAGCTGAGCACCGTGATAATTTCCGTAATCATCTTCTCCATCCCGTCCCTCCCCTATAGCCCTTTCATGATTTCTTAGCACCCTCTGTTAGGTTACTCAGTCCTCACTGTCACTCATTCCTCAGCGATTAAAAACGGAGGACTCAAGGGCGCTGTGGTGGCTAGGAGATGTTAACTCCCTCGCCTGGTGTACAGGAGGTCGTGGCTTCAATCCCAACCTCGACGCCTGCTGTGTATTTGGAGTCTGCGTCTCTCTCCTCTCGTGATCATGTGGATTTTTCTCCGAGTCCATCAGTTTTTCCCTCCACATTTACAATTAACGTCACCCGTTTAGAGTTTTTGGCTGTTATAAATATACACATAAGACACTAAATTGGGCTATCATTTGTGGTCAAGTCATTTTTGAAAAAGAGCTATATAGCTCAGTGGGCCTTATCTGGTAGAATAAAAACACTTTTTTTATATATATAGTTTAATTTCAATACTTGCACTGCCCCTGCCAACTATATAATTTCATTGTCATTATGCAAGCTACATCAAGAGCCCTGAGTTAAGGTGATCTATAGTATGTTGAGTAATAGCGCTGGCTGCGGCCGAAAAGTGGTACTGACAGCATATGGCAGTACCCACGTCAGCAGGCAACAGTAAGGGCAAGCTCAGGAAGGGGTCTATCTGGAAGCCCCGGGAACCTGCTAGTAGGTTCCAGAAGGGGGGCGTGGCCAGAGCGGAGCAAGGCCACGCCGGGAGCATAAGTGGGAGCTCGGGGCTGTTGCTGAAAGTGGATCCCCTCGCTGTGCTACTGTTCGTCACCATCGTCGCCGCCGTCTTCACCATCACAGGGCGCCGCTAGCTAGACAGCCTGCCAACTGTACTAGCTAGATAGTGCCGCCGACAGTAGACGGCTGTGTGTAATATATAAAAAGTGTGCACCCACGTAGGGTGCGTGTAGTCTCCTTTGTGTGCTAGAATAAAGAAGGTGCCTCAAATGATTCCTGTCTCCGAACTGCGTCACTACATACATTAGATTCGGTAGAAACTCGGTGTTCCACCGACATTCCAACTTCAGCCAAATTTGTGCTTTGTATCAGGGTAATAATTATAATCGGAGTTAAAGGAGGTATGGGCACTAAAAATGAAACCAAGATTTTTAGATGCCTCATCTAAATGTGTAATATAGGCATTCCATGAAACGTCTAAAAGTGTCATTCCAAGAAAATGTATGGTCTTACTGTGGATGAGAATATATGTTTCAATATTTTGGAAGGAACTGTTGAATTGTCAGCCTTATGTGATATTTGAATTCGCCGAGTTGAACGTGATTGGATTTTTGTGACCCCCAATCAAGATTCATGTTCAACTCCGTCGTGACTGATAGTGAAGTATATGTGTGTTGGGCAGCTAAATGTCTGGGCAGCAGCAGCTATGTGAGAGACTCGAATCCCCAGGGTGTGTTGGTTGAATAGCTGCTGCCAGAAGTGTTTTTCTCTTGAGTGGAACGGTTTCGAGGTGGTTAGGGATTTCGTTTTTAGGTTTACGTGTTTATGGGCATTACAACCGCTTATTTCTACTCGGGCGATGAAGTTCCATTCTCTCGATCGCGTTATATTCAATTTGTATCCGCGTTATGTTATATCTAATTCACGTTATGAAAACACCACACGTTATAGGAGAACAGACTATATTTCGATATACGAACGTTCACTTTACGACACTTCACGTTCACGCAAGTGACACATTAAGGTACACTGTTCGAACAATAAAATCGAATTTCCATGTTAACAAACTTTTACTACTGCACGCGCCACGAGATCATCAAACGAGAAGCACCCGGGAGACTGCATCATCCATCCACGACAGCGTCGCCTTGTCCCTGCAGTGAAACAGTAGCGCCTCCACATCGCCTGTCCAGCCATTCCAACATGCAGCAGATCTTCCGTGTCCTTCGGTTTTTTCCTCCACATTTAGAAACATGCGTTTACAGTATTTGGCTGATGAGGTAAGAGTTGGTGGATCACCACACAACAGATACAATGTTGCTAGCCTCCCTTTCCGTAGGCATGGAGGTGCAATGCCCTGACTTGCCAAGCAGAATGCAGTCCATAAAGGTGTGTACTGAGATCATCGGTCTCTTCTGTACGTGATAGAGTGTTTCCCCCTCGCATGCACGTTTCTCCGGGTGTTCGTTTTCTCCCATACTATAAACACACCAATTGGCTGAAAATATATTTTGGCATAACTGCCATCATTAAGAGGGTCCTGAATTTTGTTGTTGTAAGTGGTTTTATCAATGATGACAGTGGCATTGCCCTTGTCAGCTGAGAGGATTACAATGTCATCTTTGTTTTAAAATTTATAGAGTTCAAAACGCTCGTCCTTGCTGATGTTGCTAATGGGTTTCTGAGCGTTTTTGAGGATAGCAACGATTTCAGATCTTGCAACGTCTGCCAGAATGTGTCCCAAGCCTTTGAGGGCTACGTCGACCTGGGCAATTATATCATCCACTGGGATGTGTTTTGGGGTGACTGCGAAATTCAACCCTTTGGCTAGTACCGATTTTAGGCTGTCGGAAATTGGGATATTACTATGATTTATGACAATCTTGTTAACATCTAACTTTTTAACGTGTGGCTCTGGCTTCTTTTTTGACAAGAGGTTGAATTTAGTGATCTACTTAACTTTACATTTGGTTGATATTGACGTAGCAGAAGAAACTGCCATGTTATCTACATGGTCCCAATCAGAAGTGGACATCTTATCTGGTAATTTTAAGTGTGATTGTAAGATAGTCTTGTCTATCAAGTTCAAATCGGCGCAATCTTATTCTCTCTGAGATTAGCGATAGGCTAGCTTTGAACAAGATCCGTTTAGCTTTAGGAGAAGTGACAACAACAGATGTGAGTGTAAATTCGACCGGTATTACCTTGTTATCGCAGCATCTCTTGAGAAAGGTTAGCGACTCGATCAGGTGAGCCTTATTGTCTCGCAGTCTGATAAAAGCTTTAACAGATGTGTGGAAACACAAGATCCAGGTTCGTTTTAACACAGTACACAAAATCCGTGATTTTATCCCATCTGTAAAGGATGTCATTCCTGACATGCAATACCTTGGTGTCTACAAACTGAGTTGTGGTTGCGGCAGCAGTTACATTGGGGAAACGAAACGACATGTCTCGGACCGCGTTTGTGAACACAAGGCAGATCTGAGACACGGTAGGACCAATACCTCTGCCGTTGCCGATCATTGTTTTAATGCTGTGGGCTCACAAAATAGATTTTTCCAAGACGGAGGTACCCTGCAAACCTACTGGCTACCTTCAGGAGATTTGTTCATGAAGCCATCCAGATATATAGACACAGACACAACTTCAACCGAGAGGATGGGTACAAACTGTGCAATCATTGGAAGGACGTTATTAACCAGGTAAAGTCTTAACAGACTGTGATGTTTCCATCCTGCCTGCCCATGTCAGCTGTTATTTCCGAATATCTGTGTCTCTCTATGCCTCTCTCTTAGATCTCTCGTGCTCACATGTCCTTTGCATTGCACTCTCATGCCTTTGGATTGCACTCTCATGTTCACATGTCCTTTGGAGTGCACTCTCATAATCACATGCCCTTTGGATTGCACCCGTTGGGTTGCACTCCCTCGTCGAGAAGGCCGCTCTCCTCCTATCTTACAGTTACATGCTAATTTATCACATTAACATCACTAGCCCCGGCCACTTCTTTATGACCCTTGGGCTACATCGATTTCAAAACTTTTAAAAGTCTGCCTCAGCAGCAGACCATTCTTTCCCACCTGATGACGGACGCTTGTGTTGCGTCTGAAACGTGATTTATTTTATTTTATACCTACGTGACTTTACCGAAAGAATCAAAGAGTAAGAATTGCTTCTTATGCTACAATAACGTACGTATTAAACTGTTATTTTAATCACCTTGGAAATATTCCAATAATTTTGTTTGTGTGCTCACAACAAATATTTTGTTCATAACTTAGCCATTACTTTTATCGTTATAATTGTGTCAACGCACGTTCAAATGCACCTTTAAAAAAATATCACCTTGCTAATATTACATGATTAATCTTCACTTACAGGTTTCGTGACTGCAGTAATCCATTTTAATTTGGCTCTTTCTGTTATGTCACGTAGCTAAATACATAAAAAAAAATATTACATTCATCACACAATGCCATACACACCATACAAATCACACAATACCATATACACAATACCATGCACACCATGTTTCATACCATGCTATACACACTACCATACACACCATGCTATACACACAATACCAGACACACAATACAGTAAAGACCCTACTAGGCACACCATGAGAACCACACAATAACATACACACCATGGTATACACACAATACCATACACACCATGGTATACACAATATAATACACACAATACCATACATACCATAGCATATACACAATACCATACACACCATGCTATACACACAATACCATACACACAATACCATACCTGGGCAGTGTGCTCATGACCTCCGGATTTAAAGCAGATGTCTCACTCCTAATCAGTCGAGCGGCATTATCTTTTCATCGGTTGCGTAACTCTGTGTGGAAGCTACCTGAGGGGGCACAGGTGGTGCATCAGCCAGTCGTCTCAGTCAGTCGACCTGTGGCATATGGGTCTGCCCCGTGACCTCCTGCCAGCGGGCGTTCAACACTTCACGTGGCCTCAAGGTGCACATAGCCTGGCACGAACGTCGTAGTGACGTCACCCCCACTTAGTTGTTGTATGGTATTGTGTTACATTTTTTACACTTCATTATTTTTATATCTACGTGACTTTACCAAAAGACACAATGAATGTACATTAATAATGTTTGCGTGCAGACAACACATTTTTCTATTCCTTGTGTCTTTCACTCAACTCATGTACATACAAGTCTGGTATTTTATTATTCACCTTGCAAATATTCACATATTTTCGTTTAGGTGCTCACGAATTATTAATTC
The DNA here is from genome assembly GCA_014621495.2 of Entosphenus tridentatus. Taxonomy (NCBI): domain Eukaryota; kingdom Metazoa; phylum Chordata; class Hyperoartia; order Petromyzontiformes; family Petromyzontidae; genus Entosphenus; species Entosphenus tridentatus. The sequence goes on from CM025665.2 coordinate 1,872,186, forward strand.
ATAACTTGGTCTGCACTGATATATTTGTAGTGTCATATCACATTGATAGAAACCTATTTTTTAAAAGAATCACCTTGGTAATATTACAGTTATAATGTTTGTGCACGGACAACTAATATTTCTGTTCCTTGCTTCTTCCGCTAAACTCATATACTTGGAGAATGTGTTTAAGTCGATGTGTGTGTCTGTCTTTTTCGCCCGGGCAACACCGGGTACTGAAACCTAGTACTCTATAAAAGTTTAACATACACGCAGAATTGTGGGTGGGGGTGACAAACTCCCTGAATTTCTAGTTCACTTTAGGCTGCCACAGTTGCTTGGAAAAGTTAACTACCTCACCTAGTTTGTAAGAGGTCCGTGGGTTTGGTTCCGAACCTAACGCCCGTATATTTGGGGTTTGCATCACTTTCGCTCCCTCCCATGGTCGTGGGAGTTTTTCTCCAGGTCCTCCGGTTTTTCTCTCCACATTTCGAAACATGTGTTTAAGAGTATTTGGCTGCTATAGATTTCCACGTGACAAGTTACTTAATTGAGATCATTTGTGGCCAGGTCGCGTCTGAAAAAGAGCTATGGGCCTTAACAGGTAAAATTAAAAAAAAGTTTAATTAGTTTTTACTGTTAAACGAGCTCACCCCGGATAGTACAGATAAGGAAGGCAGAGTTCTGGCACAACTCGAACAAGCTGTTACACCAAACACACAATCACAAACTCACGCTCGGCCATTTCATACACAGATTGTCAGTCACTCGCCCATGCATCAACTTTATCAGATAGGAGTCGTGCCACGCTGGTACCACTTCCTATGGTCGAATATTTATCCATGCAGTAGCCTGGTGTTAGCATTACCAACATTTGAACCTTATGGCGGGACCCCAGGGTCCCATAAGCCCCCGGCACTCGCACAAACGTTATATTTTTATGTAAAAAATTTCTCTTTTTCACCAATAGGTTTAAAGGATGGTAGCAAGTGTTGTCTTGTTAAACTATGCCTTTAAAACTGAAAACGTATTACCTGCAGTAGCTCGATTTAAATACACTATCGAAAATGTATTTACACCTTTGTCAATAATCGTGTTTCTCTGCGTGGATTTGTGAACACACTTTTTAAACAGTACATAAAATAGTATGTATTTTCAATGCACTGCTCATATCGTAACAAGCGTTTATACCAATGTTACTCTACAGAGTAGTGGGTCGCCGCTCCTCTTATCCACATTGATATGAGCGGTATGTGGGGACTATGGCTTAACCGCAAAAAACACCTATATGATTAGATGCATATGCTGCGTCGGAAATGCACATCGTATACCGTCCGTATATACTTACCTGCAGTTGCGGGCACAGGCCCATAGGGGGTGCCACCCTAAGCTGGGGAAGGTCGGAGAGAGCCAGACCGTTGAGGGGCCGGGTTCTCCCCCTCCCCCCAGACCCCAGGTGAGGGGCTGGGGGGGTTCTTCCAGAGTCCCCTGGAAGGTTCCAGAGAGGGGGCGGTACCGGGGGCGGAGAGTCCCCGAGAAGTGTATAAAAAGGGGCACCTCAAGCAAAGCCCGAGGAAGTGTTCCGAAGACGAAGAGAGAAGACCAGCTAGGCTAGGACCCTGGGACCCCGGGACCCGACGTCCTTGTAAGGGCCGGGGCCGAGCGCAGACCAGTGGTCAGGACCTGTACCTTGGCTGGGTCGGGTCAGTTAGCCTCCCCTAGGGCACAGATAGCCGGAGGGCTGAGAGCTAGGAATCCCAGTGTGAGGGCACGCTAGCCTGGAGGCTGTACCTCCCTAGATAGTGGCAGTTAAGGGGAGTCTTGTTAAAGTTTATAAATAAACTGTGTTGCCTCTAAGACGTATTCAGTCTCCGTGGAACCCACTACATATACGAACAAGAGAATAATGATCAAACAGGAGGAATTAACGGTGCAAAGCATCTCATCTGTTAAATATCTGCAGGTAATATGATTGTCATTGATTGATTCTGGCTGCAGACATTGGTAGGTCACAAATAATAATGAAGATAAGAGAGCAGTTTCACTGTATTATGCAGTCCGTTATGATAAATAACGGACTTAAGTCGTGTCGGCAGTTTGAGCAGCTTTGGATAATACTTACAGCGAGGGAAAAAAGTATTTGATCCTCTGCTGATTTTGTACGTTTGCCCACTGACAAAGAAATGATCAGTCTATAAT
>CM025665.2:1874763-1886761 GCA_014621495.2 Entosphenus tridentatus
GACCTTAATCCCATAGAAAATCTGTGGAGGGAGCTGAAGGTTCGAGTTGCCAAACGTCAGCCTCGAAACCTTAATGACTTGGAGAAGATCTGCAAAGAGTGGGACAAAATCCCTCCTGAGATGTGTGCAAACTTGGTGGCCAACTACAAGAAACGTCTGACCTCTGTGATTGCCAACAAGTGTTTTGCCACCAAGTACTAAGTCATGTTTTGCAGAGGGTCAAATACTTATTTCCCTCATTAAAATGCAAATCAATTTATAACATTTTTGACATGCGTTTTTCTGGATTTTGTTGTTATTCTGTCTCTCACAGTTCAAATAAACCTACCATTAAAATTATAGACTGATCATTTCTTTGTCAGTGGGCAAACGTACAAAATCAGCAGGGGATCAAATACGTTTTTCCCTCACTGTATGCCTTACCTCTTTATTTCCTAATTTGATCTCCTTTACTGGACCTCGTTTTCATCGGGCCCCTCCAGTGTAGGTGCCGTGCCCGTGTCGTGTCTGCACATGTACACGCTCAACAAATGTTGACGTATATGTGTATATGTGCCCGCCATGTGTGTAGGAGCACATGCTAATGGCGTGCACCACTGGACTGCACTACGTTGGTACTCAGCTGCTCGCCTTCCCTGGTTGTGCACGTGTCTGGACTGCACGGTCTGCCGAACCCACCCGACTACGGCTTTGGGCGCCGCGCTGCTACTTCTGTCATCACTTCCTCACCCACCATCAACTTCCACACCCTAACCCAGGTCCTGCTTGCTTCTCTTACCTTGACCTCCTGAACCTCCATTACGCCGCGACTCTGCACCATCTATACACCGACACTAGCCTCATCTCCAAGCTCGCCGACCTCGGCCTCCTCTATGATCGTCACTATCGTCGGTCCCGTGGCTGCAGGGGTGGCAGGAGCTGTGATTCCCGGCAAAACTCTCCACTTACTACAAAGAAACCTGGACCAAGGTTGCGTCACATTCATTCACCTACCTTGTCTTTCATTTGCCTCATCCTAAATTCCCGCTCAATCACAAATAAATCTGCCCTTATCTACGATATCATCCATGATCACCAAATTGATCTGCTCATCACCGAGACCTGGTTCATACCAGACCTCCCTCCTGCTGTTAAAGCAGAAGTTTCGCCCCCCAGTTACAGCACCCTTCGTGTCCCTCACGCGATGGATCGCCAAGGCGGGGGCCTGGCTGTCATTTTCATCAAACCTCTATAATAATTATCGAACACGTTCCTTCGGAATGGGCAGGTAGGAACTTGGTTGGACAGCGCATTCGTGCACGACAGACAAATAATCCCTGGTGGGCAGTGTGGAAGCTGTTGTTCCTACCTGTATAAGTGTAGTGTATCGTGTCGTGTGTAGTGTGTAGGTTAAACGTTGAGTTTTCTAAGGGCACCACGGGGTGACCAGCCCCACCCCACCCAGCCCCTCCCCACCCAGCCCCTCCCCACCCTCCCCACCCCACCCCGCCCTCCCCTCTCCACCCAGCCCCACCCCTCCCACCCCCAACTGAATCACCTTAAGGCTGGGAATGTTGAAAGAAACACGAGGCAAAAAGATCCGCTTTTTTATTTTCAAGGCTTCCATTTTATGAATGGAGCCACCCTCCCCCAGTTCCATTTTGTGAATTAAACATCGCCCGGCTCCTCATTGGCCCGAGTCACGGCGGTGGGCCCCCCCCTCTACCAACCCCAACCCACCGCTCCCATTGGTCGGCACCCCCGAGCCAATGTGAGGGCTCTGGTGGGGCGGGGCCATGCACGACAGACAAATAATCCCTGGTGGGCAGTGTGGAACTGTTGTTCCTACCTGTATAATTTCATCCACCTACGAATTTTTCACTGTTCCTTATCACTAGAACCTGTTTTTTTCACTCAAACTCATCTACCGTCCCCCAGAAGGAAGCATCTCCATGTTCCTCAGTGAGCTCTCGAATCTCATCCATTACTTACCCAGATCACCGCACAGGTTCACACTCGCTGGTGATTTGAACTGCCCAGTCCTTCCATACATTCCATTGATCAATGCTTGGCTGACCTATGTCTACCACAACCTGGCCGTTGTAAACTGGTCCACTTGACCCTATCCTACTGGTATTGAGAGCATACTGGACCTAATAATTAAATCTGACTCGGATCGTCACATCTCCATATCTAGCCAGTCCAAGGTCACCTTTCTCGGATCACCATTCCGCCCTCACACATCTCCACTCACCTAAGCCACCTGCTGCAAACTCATCCTGCATTACTCAACCTGAAGGGCATTGACCATCGCACCCTCAGGCTCTCACTTGAAAACATCCAATCATTGCATCAACTTCTCTTGACCCAAACATCTGTGCCAACCAAGCAGAACAAGACCTCAGGGCCGCTCTGAACAACGTCACACTACTTTAAATTTAGGTCAGTCAGATCATCTCACTACTCGCTTTGGCTGTCTGCAGATGCCATCCTGGCAAAGCATCACAGGAGAAGATGCGAGCACACTCTAGTGTGCAGCAGTCTGGCATCTGATTCGAGTCACTTATAAAGCTGCCTGTTAGAGCAGCTAACATAATTTCCTTGCCACTCGTGCCACCTATGTGTAGTGACATATAATGGGTCATTACGGCACCTAGCGCCAGTTACTGATAGAGAGGGGAATTGGTAGTGTAGTAGCCCTCTCTGCCAGCAGGGTGTGCTATGTAATGGAAAAGGGTCCCTAAGGGGCATGGTTCTGGTGGCTGGCAGAGAAAGGGCATCTGAGGACATAGTAGCCCGGTTGGCTGGCAAGGGCACGTGACAGGACAGGGTAAGGATGTGGGTCAAAGGTGACAGAAGAGACACATGGTGTATGACCCAGAATCTTCTGGTAAGTTCCAGAAGGGGGCGTGGCCGAGGGCAGAGCCAGGCCACGCTAGGGGGCATAAAAGAAAGGTCCCGGGGTTCCATTGGGGCTGGCTGCTGGAATGGAACCCGCCGTGCTACGTTTTCTCCTCGGTCTCCGGTCTTCGTGCTCGGCATCGTGAGTCAGGCAGTGCCGACTAACCCGACCCGTTTATGTAGTTACCCCGTGGGAGTTTCCGGTTATGTAGTTATCGTGTTGTGGTTACGTTTATATAGTTACCCCATTGTGGTCGTAGAATAAACGTGTTGCCTCTTGAGTTAAGTGTATCTGAACTGATTCACTTGCCTTCAAGACAGTGATATTTGGAAATTTACCTATTTTCAATGAGAAAACGGGTGAATTTGTGTCTTTTTGTTCACGTAAAGGCCTGGTCACAAAAGCAAAGTGTATGGGGAATAATAGCCATTTTCTATACTTTTTAGGCATAAGCAATTAAAAAAGTAACACTTAGTGTAATGGTGCGTCCTTTTGGGTCATACTTTATGTAAAAAAAAAACATGTATCGTTCCGGATGACCACTGCAAAGTATGATCTTCAGTTTTGATTATAGTGTGCTGATCTTTAAAGGTGTATTGAAAAATGTTGATACTGCTACTGATACTCCTGCTGTTATGGAGTGACTCATCCAGCCAGCTATGGCTGCAAAGTTTGATCGCACATGTTATGGATAGTTTTTTGATAAATTTTAATCAGTTCCTATTACCACGGTTACATTGTTTTTATAGCTTTATTTTGGTGATTTTGAAAACGTTTTGGTTTAGCCATGTTTGTTTCTTGTAGTAGAGTTAGCCTGATAACTTTAATTTAGTCTTCGCTCATTTACCAGCTTCACATTCCTTATTGCTGTACAAATACTGGAGGAAGGGCCTTTGCTATTGATGCCCCCAGGGTCTGGAATGCTATCGCCAATAAACTACAACTTGGATCACTACCTGTGAGATCTTCACTCAAAACTGCTCGAGGAGTTGTACACCCCTGGCTGCCACTGCTATTCAGTGGCCTGAAATCAAATGTTTCGCTCCGTATGACCGTTGCAAAGTATGATCTTGTGTTTTGATTATAGTGTGCTGATCTTAAAGGTGCATTGAAAATGTTTGATACTCCTGCTGTTATAGAGTGACTCGTGCAGCCACCTATGGCTGCACAGTTTGGTAGTACATGTTATGTATATTGTAAAATTTCAATCACAGCTCCTATGATCACTGTTACATTGGTTTTATAGCTTTATTTGTATTTCAAAAACTTTTGGTTTAGCCATATTTGTGTTGTAGTACAGAGTTACTGATAACTTTAATCTAAATTGTCTTATGGTTGTTAATGTTTGACTTGCATCCCACTGGGATTTTTGCACACAGCATTGATATACGGTTCTTTTTCTGGAAGACTTTGCTGTTTTTTCCTGGATTTTTCTGTTTGTGCGTAGTCACTAAAATGTTTCTTGTTCATGTTTTTTTTGTTGCGGTTGCACCCGATTCAAGAGCCGAATGGCTCACAGGGCTATACCAAATAAATGAAACCGAATCTAAACTGTCTCATGGTTGTTATTGGTTGACTTGCATCCCACTGGGATTTTTGCACACGGCGTTGGAATATGGTGTTTTTTCTGGAAGACTTTGCTGTTTTTTTCTGTTGCGTGTAGTCACTTTAAGATGTTTCTTGTTCATGTTTGTTGCGGTTGCACCCGAGTCAAGAGCCGCATGGCTCACAGGGTTATACCTAATAAATTAAACTGAATGCTTTATCGGGTTTCGGTTTATGGTGGGACCCCTATTTCACGCGACGCTCCTAATGACCATGTGCGGAATATAAGCAAGACCTCTGCCGGTATATTCCAAATGTATAGGGTTTACTTATAATTAAATCTCTAGACAAATCTTACATTGTCAAAGGGCAACAGGCTTACTACTTCCCTGGAGAAGTGCACACATCACAACCACGATACCAACCTAAATGACCCTCGCAACAACACAACAATCAACACCGTCATACAACAACCTGATGACCACGGCTTCACCAACTTCCTCCACCACGAATGCTGTGGGAGAAAAACCTGCTGAGCAAAACCCCGAAGGCATGCTCGAAGCATCGCCCGGCTCAGAAACAGAACATTCTCAGTGGATCAGTCCCCTTTCCCCTTGAGCAGGATCAGTCCCGGCCATCTCGAGCAGGATCAGTCCCAGCCACCTCGAGCAGGATCAGCAGGCCACTTTTAACAGGATCAGTCATGGAATAAAATCCCGTCCGCCTCAGTCTCCATCTCCAGCACAGCAGCCGCCTCAAACAAGACGAGGAGCGGAATGAAATCCCGCGCACCTTCCTTTGGTTCCCCGCAGCAGGGCCTTTTATTCAATCACACCCTTGCAACCACTTTTACACAAGTCCCTCACTTCTCCCCAATCAAAGAAACACCCTGCCCCCCAAAGCTATCACTCTGACTGCCACACTAAGTACCCAGGAACAAAAATTACATTACATAGTGTAATCATCACTGGTGCTGGCATGAGCAGAAATCGAACTCAGGTTGCCGGGTTTGAAGCGCAGCGTGCTAACCGTACGCGACTTGGACACCTGCTGCTCCAACTACTCTGCTTTTTCCAAGAAGTCCACCCATACCTCCACCTTCACAACATGCTGGGGGTCGGTTCTTGCTCCGTGATAGTTTGGATTCTCCTCCTCCGGCTTCACGCAACCTCCATTCACCCGAAGGTCTGGTCCTGGAGTTGAATATTGAGATTCTTCCTTCACTCCTTCTAATTTTACCTTCACTCCTTCACATTTCACCTTCACTTCTGGCCACGTTTCAACGTCGGCATTCTCATCTGGTTCCCGTTTCACTGGAGAATGACTCATTGTAGAACTTTGACTCTCATGAAGCAATGTCACTTTGTGCTTCCCCTGGACCTGCTCAGGTCCGTTTCCAACTTCTGACCGTGAATTCGTTTGACTAGGCACGGTGCACTTAAAGTGCTTCTCGTCAGAATGTGTTCTCTGATGCTTGTGAAGATATGCCGACCGTGTAAAAGCCTTCCCGCACATGTTGCACTTGAAGGGTTTATCCCCTGTGTGTATTTTGTGATGTGCATCAAGATTTGATTTCCGCGAAAATTTATTTCCACACATGGTGCATTTGAAGGGTTTAACTCCTGTGTGCATCTTCCCGTGTGCATCAAGATGTGCCGACTGCACAAACGCCTTCCCACACACGGTGCATTTGAAGGGCTTCTCGCCTGTGTGTATTTTCTTATGCTTGTGAAGATATGCCGACCGCGTAAATGCCTTCCCACACACGATGCACTTGAAGGGCTTATCGCCAGTGTGTGTCTTCATATGCAAGTCAAGATTTAATGACCATCCAAATGCCTTCCCACACACAGTGCACCTGAAGAGCTTCTCAGCAATGTGGATTTTGTGGTGTCTGTTAAGAAGATAATTCTCTGCAAATCCTTTCCCGCAAACGGTGCACTTGAAGGGCTTATTGCCAGTGTGTATTGAATGATGTATTTCTAGAACTGATAACCGTGAAAATGACTTTCCACACACAGTGCACTTGAACATATTCTCTTTTGTGTGTATTTTCTGATGCACATCAAGATTTGATTTCCGTGAAAATGACTTTCCACACATGGTGCACTTGAAGGCTTTTTCTCCTGTGTGTGCTCGCTTACTCTTTGGTTCTTTCAGTGCTCGCTTGTTACAATTAGGAGTTCCTGACCATGCAAATGCTTTGCCAGGTACAGTGCACTTGAAGTGCTTCATCCCTGTGTGTGTTCTCTGATGCTTGTGAAGATACGATGACCGTGTATACGCCTTCCCACACACGGTGCACTTGAAAGGTTTTTCTCCCGTGTGCATCTTTTCATGTGCGTCAAGATGTGATGACTGTACAAACGCCTTTCCACACACGGTGCACTTGAAGGGCTTCTCGCCTGTGTGTATTTTCTGATGTCTTTTAAGAGTACCTGCACGCGTAAATGCTTTCCCACACACGGTGCACCTGAATGGCGTATCGCCAGTGTGCGTCTTCATATGCAAGTCAAGATTTGATGGCCATCCAAATGCCTTCCCACAAACAGTGCACCTGAAGAGCTTCTCGGCAATGTGGATTTTCTGATGCCTGGTAAGATGTGATGTCTCTGCAAATCCTTTTCCACATACGGTGCACTTCAAGGGCTTATCGCCAGTGTGTGTTGTATGATGTACGTTAAGAATTGACAAACGGCTAAACGACTTTCCGCACACGGTGCACTTGAACGGCTTCTCTCCTACGTGTATTCTCTGATGCACAAAAAGATTTGACGACTGTGTAAAGGACTTTCCACACACGGTGCACTTGAAGGGCTTCTCTCCCGTGTGCGTTTTCTGGTGTCTGCTAAGATTTGACAACTCTGCAAACACCGTCCCACACACAGTGCACCTGAAAGGCTTCTCTCCTGTGTGTGTCTTCTCATGTCTGCTGAGATGTGATGACTGTGCGAACGCTATCCCACAAACGGTGCACTTGAAGGGCTGCTCGTCCTTGTGTGTTTTCTGGTGATTCTTCATCGCACCGATGTCATCCATGCTGTACGTACACTTGCCGCATTGGTAACTCTCCGCAACTGGCTGTGCCGAGTGTCTCTTCTCCATCAATGGGATTGATTCTGCAGAGTCACAAATTTCCAACAATATACATCAATATGCATACGCATCATGTGCGAGCACACTCCATACGCTCACAGACAATATAGGAATACGTCACACACGAATACAGCTCGCTATCACACCTTACGCCACAGTGGCTAGAAGATGCTAACTACCTCGCCTGGCATACAGTAGATTGTGGGTTCGATTCTGGCGCCAACGCCTGTTGTATATTTGGAATTTATATGTTCTACCCATGGTCATGTGGATTTTTCTCTGGGTCCTCCAGTTTTTCCCTCCATATTTAGAATCAACGTCACACGTTTAGAGTATTTAGTTGCTATACATTTCCACATGATGAGCCACTTGATTGAGATATATTTTGTGGTCAGGTCGCTTCTGAATAAGATTTACATAGCTCAGTGGGCCTTAGCTGGTAAAATAAAAACAAATACCATAGCCCAATGCGGTGGGTCCAGTTACGTTTCTGAATATTGCCACAATCGGAAAATCTGCAACCCGCAAACTTGAAGGGAAATGGGAAATCTCTGCTTTAATTCCTGGCTTGTAATACATGAAACCTTCCTGCTTTGATTTTCCCTAACCCTGCACTGATCCAGACATGAAATGGGAAGTTTTTGAACGTAAAATATGATTCATATTTTATAGTGTGAATTTGGCACAGTAGGGTTACAGCTGATACATCTACCGGTCCTCTCAGTCAGCCAATCCATGGCACCTGGGTCTGTCCCCTGACCTCCTGTCAGCGAACCTTCAACACTTCACATGGCCTCAAAGTGCACCTGGCCTGGTACAGGTGTGGTGCTGACATCACTGTCATTTAGTCGAGAATGGTGGTTGTTCTTGCATGCACGCCATGTGTGTGTGCTATTGTGGTAACTCATTGCGCCCCTTCCGAAAAGCCAGCAGGCATCAGAACTCACGGTAAGTGAATATAAAACAGTTACTTATTTAATGTTTATTTACTTACAGAATTTTTTTACAGTGTCACATGCAAATGTACAATATTTATTCTTGGTTATGAGTTTCACACATCTTCCATTTTTGTTGAACCGTAACACTTTTCATAACACTCACCGGATGGGCATTTAAATATAGTATATTATCGTGGTCCGAATTACGAACCGTTTTAATTAGGAATTATTTATGTCCATAAGTCCTGGACTGTCTGTATAGCCATAAAAGACTGTTGGAGCAAGTGCTGTTAGCAAGCACCTATGAAGGCCTGCATGGGCAACAAAGGATGGGTGGCCATCATCACGCCCGGGCGTCTGTGTCTCCCTAATTACGATGGTTACACATCACACCTGATACTTATTTTAGGCTGAGTCGACCTAGGGGAGGCTCAGGAACAGTTCAGATAATCATCACTGGCGTTGGCCGTGAGCGGGATTTGAACTCGGGTCTCTGGGTACGTAGGGCAGTACATTAACCACTGCCCTACCGCTCCCCACGCTACACACACGAGAAAACTCACACAATGTACATACTCATTACACACTAGAACACAAAGTACACCAACAGAAAATATCCTGTTCGTGCAAGTACTCATAGCCAGCACCTACTCATGCCGGCATGGCACACAGGGATGTAGCATGGCCCACAGGGATGTAGCATGGCCAGTATCACACCGGGCTATCGTCTCTCGGAAAATGTTTACGAACTGCAAGAGGTAATCATTTAAGGCCGAGTAGACCCACGAGAGGTCCAGGACCGGTTCATATATTCACTGCCACCGATGTTGGCTGAATGGAAATCAAACTGTCCACGGAGTTAGTCTCAAAATGCGTTATACACTGCGCCACTGCTCCCCACATTACCCTCTCGCATGCTCGTGACAAAATGATACACAGTCGAAAGACGGCCAGAGACAACGGCGGTCGGGCGTGGTTTTGGCCACAGACCCCCTAATCTATCATGCAACAGGGGGTCGTAAGCAGCACTTGCCCCAACAGTCTGTTAAGGCTATAGGGTGCATCTTTGTCTTTATCTTATGTGATGGAGTGGCGTTTGTGTGCTCTACCCCCGTCTTGCGTGGGACTCGTCCAGGTTGTTTTGGTGTCTTCTTATAGCTAAACCCACAAACAACGTCGCTGGTTTTGCCCACAACATGCCCTGTTGAAATACGAGACTGCTCAGTGAGGTAAAGCAGTAAGCCAGGCCGAAATAAACTACAAGCCAGGCCGAAATAAATTACAAGCCAGGCCGAAATAAACGACAAGCAAAGCCAAACAGCGGAGCGGGCAAGCTGTTTTCTGGCTGGGACCCACATTGTCACGTTTGAAAATTACAACCTCGACATCGATTCACAGTTACTACTCAATTGATATTCACACAAAATAAAGAAGCTAGGCTTTTTTGAGTAAACATAAGTAAAGAAAATGTTTGTCGGCCAATGCATGCTTTTTTTTCAAGAGCACGTGTGGTTAATGCAGACTTGATGCCTTGAAAAAGGCATCTATTCTGGGTTTGAACATTTTAATACCTGTTTTATTTCCATAAAGGGTCAAACCTATTCTTATCGTTTAATGATTTTGATACTGCCAAAAAGGTCCCAAAGATAAAATTGCTCAACCCGTGCTATAAATGCTCTTAAACGTGCATAAAGAAGGCTGCCTCTGGTGTCGGCCAATCAGTTACAAAGACAATGTATATATTATCAAAGTATGTTTTGCCACAATACGTGTGGTTAATGCTGATTTGATGCCTTACAAAAGGTTGTTTGAACATGTTAATACCCGTTTTATTACAAGGGTAAAACGTATTCAAGTTGTATGATCTCACCCTGGTCTACAGCGTGAGAGAGAGTAGAGTTCGTATGATTTCCCCATTCTACAGAGAGGGTGATTGAGTGCAGTTTGTATATTTTCCAGCTGTTCTGCAGATTGAGAATGATTGGAGTTTTTATGGTCTCCCCCCATGTGCTGCAGAGTGGAGTTTATAAGTTATCCCCGTTAACGAGTGAGAGTGGAGTTTGTATGATCTACCCATGTTCTACAGAAGGTGTGGAATTTGTATGATCTTCCCCTACGCTTTGGTTCTTTCGGTAAAGTCACGTAGGTATAAAATACATTAAATCACGTTTCGATTGCAACACAAGCAATCATCATCAGGTGGAAAACCCACATCAACAAATTATTGCTGTGGGTTTCCACGTTGCTGTGGTTTTTCCGCCTGATGATGATTGCTTGTGTTGCAATCGAAACGTCGTGATTGAATTTATTTTCTACCCACGTGACTTTACCGAAAGAACCAAAGAGTATGGATCCCTGCAGTCACGAAAACTTCAAATCAAGATTGATCTTCCCCTGTTCTGCCACGAGGTTTCTCCACGTCCTCTGCTTTCCTCCCAAAGTAAAACCCCATACACAGTGATGGAACTCTGCTGCATACGATTCGCAGCGGACGCTCCGTATCGCAGGGCGCATCGCCGTGACCTCCTCTATGGCATGCCTGGGCAAAGGTCATTGGACGTGAGAAGACATTTTCACTGCAGGGCCATTCTCAATGACAAGGCGACCGTCCACATAGATGTGCTCTTTATTTGTCTGAACTCTTGTGGCATGGCTAGGCCTGCATCTCTAGGCCTCATGCTAACATGTTACAACCCATACTTGCTGCTACTCAATTGATATCCCTACGAGCGAGACAGAGAAGGAGCGAAACTGTACCTGATGAAACAACAACCATCAAAGACAAAGATCCCCCGTATAGCCTTAAGAGACTGTAAGGGGCAAGTGCTGTTAGCGAGCACAACAACCATCATCACCACCACAACAACCAACACCACCACCACGATGTGAACTTATCACCTCGGGTGAGAGCGGCGACAGCAGCAGCAGCAGAGATATCCGCGGAGTCGACTCCCTGACACCATCGATATAAATAAACTCAAACTCGACAAGAACTCTCCTCGCCATTACCAATCGCCGCTGTTCGGCACAAAGGGGCCGGCGGCACCACCACGCACGAGACCGCCTGTACCAGGCCAGGTGCATCACTCCGCGTGACGTCACCACCCCGCGTGACGTAATCGGAGGCGTACACCACTAGTGACGGCATGTCCCCACCACCCGTCCACCGCGCGGCACGTCACGTCCTTGGACACTGCCAATTTCCGTTCAAATAACATCCTTATTTGGGCAAAGCGACGCCCAATCACTCCATATATGGGCCTGAATCATTAACATAATTTATTCAGTTAACCCGCTGCTCAGTGGGGGTCGTGTCCCCGCAAGTGACGTCATGTCCCCCTCCGCGCGCTTCCACGTGACGTCACGTGATCTGAGGAGCTGCCCGTTTTGCTGGTCACTTGCCGAGGTGGGAAGTCCACACCGTGGTGGTGGTGTTTTAGTGGTTGTGGTGGTGTTGTAGTGGTTGTAGTAGTGGTGTTGTAGTGGTTGTAGTAGTGGTGTTGTAGTGGTTGTGGTAGTGGTGTTGTAGTGGTTGTGG
>CM025665.2:1886771-1906703 GCA_014621495.2 Entosphenus tridentatus
GTGGTGGTGGTGTTGTAGTGGTAGTGGTGTTGTAGTGGTTGTGGTGGTGTAGTGGTTTTGGTGTTGTAGTGGTTGTGGTGGTGGTGTTGTAGTGGTTGTAGTGGTGGTGTTGTAGTAGTGGTTGTGTTCTGGCGAATTGCCCGATGATGCTGGATGTAATTGGCCGATGATGCTGGATGTAATTACGAGCGAAACGTCGTACTCAAAAAACTGTAAATGTTGTGGATTCACTATTCAACACACCGGTTGGCTAAAGTAGTGAACTATTTGTCTTTTGTCAACGTGACACTTTTTTGCTGATTGGCCGTGTCGGGTGGTGGAGGGTTACGACACATTTATAAATAACGCGATCTAACCCAAAACGTTTATTATGTCTAGCAATAGTCTGCAAGCATTGATGGGCTCCATTTGCACTGATAGCGTTTCTCCATTGTTGCAATGTCCTGATGAAATCACTCGCCATGCTCGTTGCTCACTGCTCTGCAGTTCGGTGGGAAGAGATCTAGATGAGAGTGCAAAAAATGTATCTTTAGTGACATGTTGCAACCAAGTCTTTTGCATGTCTTGAGGTTTTCCACAAACTCCCTGTAGTTGTGTGCCTTGTTGTTTCCAAGAAAATGTATTGCCACGAACTGGAAGGCTTTCCATGCCGTCTTTTCCTTTCCACGCAGTGCACTGTCAAGTGCATCATCTCGAAGAAGTTCACGAATCTGAGGACCAACAAAGACCACCTTCCTCTATTTTAGCTTCACTTAACCTTGGAAAATTTCCACGGAGGTATTTGAAAGCTGCTTGTGTTTTGTCCATGGCTTTGATAAAGTTCTTCATCAGACCCAGGTTGATGTGTAAGGGTGGTAACAAAATATTCCTTGATTCAACAAGTGGTGGATGCTGAACACTTTTTCTCCCAGGCTCCAATGACTGTCGGAATGGCCAATCTATCTTGATGTTGGTTCATGTTGTCATAGGTTTCCTTCATATGGACTGCATGATCAACTGGAATTGATGGCAAAACATTGCCATTATGCAACTTTAAGACTCATCCTCGATTAATCAATGGACAGTCTCCACTCATCTCGATCATGAACGATGTTGAGGGCTGCCATCACACCATCGATGTTGTTGCAGGCTACAAGATTACCTTCCATGAAGAATAATGGGACAATTTCCTTTTGATGGCCGTGGCACATGGATACACTAACATCACCTGCCACGAGATTCCACTGCTGCAGTCTGCAGCCCAACAGCTCTGCCTTACTCTTGGGTAGTTAACATTTTTGACAAGGTCTTTCAGTTCACCTTGTGTTGAGGTGTGGTTCAGAGCAGGGGGATGGGAGAAAATCTGGATCATGTGACCTTGATGGTTCAGGACCAGAAGTTCCATCCTCTTCCTCGTCTAACTCAAGTGAGTGATTCTGGTACATCAGGAATCAGCAGTCCTCCGTGGGGAACTGGGCGTATAGCTGATGGAATGTTTGGAAAATGCACAGTCCACTTTTTTTTCTTTAACATCTCCAACTGGAGGCGCCATGCAGAAGTAACAATTGCTGATATGACCTGTTGGCTCTCTCCAAATCATTGCTACTGCAAAAGGCGTACATTAATTTTTCTTGTTCAACAACTGGCGAAGCTTTGTTGCACAAGTGTAGTGACGTATATTGGGTCACTACGGCACTCATCACCAGTTACTAATGAGAACTGGAGTGTAGATAGCCCTCTGTGGCAGCAGGGTGTGCTATGGCACCAAAGAGGGTCCCTGAGGGGCATAGCTCTGGTGACTGGCGGGATGAGGGCATGTCAGGACGTAGCAGCCTGATTGGCTGGCGTGGACATGTGACCGGATAGAGCAAGGATGTGGACCAAGGGTAAAGCTAATGGGACACTTGGTATAGAGCCCGCGGTCTTCTGGTAAGTGCCAGAAGGGAGGCATGGTCAAGGCGGAGCGAGGCCACACTGGGGAGCATAAAAGCCAGGTCCCGGAGTCCAATCAGGGCTGTAGAACCCGCTGTGCTACGTCTCTTCAGTCTTCGCGCTCCGCATCGTGGGTCAGGCAGTGTGTTAACTGACCTGACCCGGTTATATAGTTACCCCTGGTGGTTACCACTATATTATCCCAGTTGTGTGGTTATGTAGTTACCCCATGGTGGTTGCCACCTATATAGTTATCCCGTGTACGTTTATATAGTTACCCCGTTGTGGTCAGGAAATAAACGTGTTGTCTCCGAAGTCAAGTGTGTCTATACTCTTTGGTTCTTTCGATAAGTCACGTAGGTAGAAATAAAACAATAAATCACGACGTTTCGATAGCAACACAAGCCATCGTCTTCAGGTGAAAATCGCGACAGCCACGATGTCTGCTGCGAGCAGCACGATGTCTGCTGCCTTGTGAAGAGAAGCTGTTACCAGCAAGAGTTTTTTTTTAGTTTTTGAGAACAAATGTAGCCGAAGTAGTGTTAATGGGGTATTATAGTGTAAAGGTAATAAATAGCGTGGCATGTTAAAGGAAATTAACTTAGATTAGCATGTTGGATTATAGTGTCCACGGGCAGGTGTTTTAACTCCGCGTGGCCCTGACCAGCAATACAGAATGTCCCTTGGGGACGGCGCTAACAAAGGGGGCCCAGTTACTCGGTATGTGGGTGCCAGGAAAGAGCAGCCCAACGCGGTGGAGGAGGGAGAGGAACGGGTGGACGTTGCCTGTGATCGATTCTTGGGTTGAACATGATTGGATTGCACTGATAGAAACTCAGATCCTTGAAAAATCTGGACATATCCCCATCAAGGTTTCTGTGATTGGGTCACGTAGTCCACATGCCCAGCCACCACATGCCCAAGCAGCTTCTGTTTGATATAGGGGGCTAAACGGGCATGGCGCAGGTTATAGAAGAGGTGTCCTGTTACGGAGGATGTGGAGCCGAGTGAACTTGTTGATGACTGGTACCAGAGGTGTAAAGATTTGTTTCTATGGAGGAGGCTCATAAAGGACACTTATTGGCACTTCGAGGCAGTTGTCCTCCAGCAACAGTGGAGGGCGGAGAAGCAATGCTGACAACGGAGAGCCGGGTGGATAAAACGCAGCGAGGTGACAGTGGGGGCACAGGTGGTGCATCTGCCAGTCACCTCAGTCAACCGATGGCACCTGGGTCTGTTCTGTGACTTGCCGGCGGGCCTTGGACAATTCATGTGGCTTTAAAGTGCACCTAGCATAGCACATAAACTGTGGAGAAATCCCATGTGTAGTCGGCCCCTCTCCTGTAAATCGTAACAAGGGGACAGGTCGGCTAACTAGACAACAATAACAGCTCGGAAAAGATAAGTAGATACTCTGCATTGTGGTCTGTCCTCCGGAGAAGTGGGCGACTCCACAAAAGATGGGTGCCAGGGGTTTGTGAAATGGCAGCACTTTACTTCAAAGTGTTCTTCCGAGGAGCATTTGCGTATCTGCAATCATGACCAGACACCCCTATCACCCTCCACGTCACACAACACCTCAGCTCAGTCCCTCAGCATAGAATCCACCCCAAATCTAAATAATAATATCAACCGCTTAAATCTAAAAACTTGGAAACATTATTTAACAATAAATATTTCCATATTTAACATCAAACATCTGCCCCAAAGATCTGTAGTGCCTCCTACATTTTCTACAGTCCCTAATTGTACTGCATTAACGAAACAATATGTACTCGTATAATTAATAATACCGCATCCCCCCCCCCCCCCAAATGGAAAGCTGTCTCAGGTGTGGACCAATCAACTTCAAGGACAGTGCACATTATCAGAGTTATGTCTTTTGTTTGTATTATGACTGCAGGTATTGCGGTCTATGCAAACATGACTCCTTGTAAAAAGGTGTCAGTTTTGTTGCCAGATAGAAGGGTAAAGAACCAATTATCATATTTGAGACTGGCAAATGAGGTTCCCATAGCCTCAAATATGTTCTGGGGTGGGGTCGACGGGACGTGGCCCATGCTGTTTTTAGTGAGGGTGGCGTAACATTGACCTCAACTAAGGAGATAGTCGAGAGGTGGAAGGAACACTTTAAGGAGCTTCTCAAACCGGTGGACGTGCCCTCCTCACAGATATTCGAGGGGTCATGGGAGTATGCTTCTCTAGTCTACCTCTTTGTAGACTTGGAGAAAGCATATGACCGTGTTCCCCACAATGCCTTGTGGGAAGTGCTGCGGGAGTATGATGTACCGGTGCCGCTTTTGTGCGCTATCTGTTCCTCTATTACCAAAGTGACAGCTGTGTCAGTATTCTTGGTTTTAATTCAAAGTAATTCACTTTGGGTGTTGGACTCCACCAAGGGTGTCTTGTCTCCACTCCTGTTTGTGATTTTCATAGACGGGATAGCAACGCGCAGCGGAGGTATGGAGAGTATCCAGTACTGGGGTATGGAGGTGGCGTTGCTGCTTTTTGCAGATAACGTTATCCTCTGCCTCATCGGTCTGTAATCTTCAGCATGCACTTTAACAGTTTGATGCCGAGTGTAAAGCGGCTGGGATAAGGATTTGCATCTCAAAAATCAGAGGTAATGGTTCACTCTCGGAAAACGGAGGATTATTCTTTCCAGGTGAGGTGGGAACAGCTGCCCTGAGTGAAACGTTTAGGTACAGTAGAACCTCTGGTCACGAATGCTTCTGATCACGACCAAATCTGGTTCCGACCAAAAAATTAACAAATTCTTTGAATCTGGTCACGAACATATACTCGGGTGGCGATCAAACACGGCCGCGGCCAATTTCCCTTCCGCGCCATTTTTTTTGTAAGCGCCAAATTTCCTGTTGTTTGTTTACAAACAACAGCGACCCACGTGTGGCCGCTTGCTCAGTCAGTCTTGCTTAGTAAGATATTAATTGTGAGAGTAGTCATACCCCTCCCCCCTCATTCAAGCCGTAATTTAGAGAGCGAAAGCGCTGAGTACGTAAATCGCTAACATAAGAACCCGTTAATCTTTTCTCGCATCATTCATACGATGATGCGGTGAAGTAAACGTTCATACGATATTACGGTGAATGCTTCCAAAAACAATACTGTACCCAAATATGAATGTTAACTTACTTTCAATAGAAACATGAATTGCTCATACGAATATTCTCTCTCTCAGAATCGACCGACTGATGTAGCAGACGAAACAATCATTTTGTTGAACGATTCTAAACCTTGACGCGGCAATGTTAGTTTTCTCTGTTGTTCAAGGTTTTCTCAGTGTTATTCAATGTTTTTACTTTTAGTTTACTATTACACTGTGAATTCTATGGCATAATTAACTATTTTTGTGCTTAAAAATCTTTAAAAAACAATATTTATATATAGTTCGTAGGAGTCTGGAACGGATTAATCGTATTTACATACAATCCAATGGGGAAATTAGGTTCGAGTCACGACCAAATCGGGTTGCGACCAAAGTTATGGAACGAATTATGGTCGTGACCAGAGGTTCTACTGTACCTCGGGATTTATTTCGCGAGGGATGGTAATTGGGGGCGGGAGATTGGCCGGCAGATCGGTGTAGCGTCCGCAGTGTTGCAGGCACTGTACTGTTCCATGGAAGTAAAGCAGGAGCTGAGTTCTAAAACAAAGCTCTCGGTTTACAGGTTATTTGATATTTTATTGGAGTTGTATCTCACCAGCATGGAGTCCACCCGAAATATGAATTGGGGGTTTGCCCTGTACTCTGAATAGTCGACACACTGCGGGGCGTGGCAGGCTGGGGCTTGGGGTCCTATCTCTGATCATTTCCTGTACTTATAATAAAAAAACGCACCTGGCTCTCAGTTGCACTTACAGCAACATATAGCAGTGCACAATTATACTTTCGATTCCTAACAATTAAGCTCACACCGAGCTACAGCAAGTGCATTGCGCACAATACACTTCACTGCATGTGTCATGTAGCATCAAGATGCAGAACCCAACTCATTGGGCCCCTCTGGACTGCAACTCGCCCACAATATACAGTGCATGCTCTTCATCTCAGGATAAGCCCACAGCGGCTTCTTACACTCTGCACTGTACACACTGCACCATCCATATGTAGAGGAGTAATATGGGGACGTGGCGTCATGTGTGCCGTCCAGTGCGATGACGCCACGGAACGTGACTGAATACACCGCTCACACTAAAATTGCACATTTTATCACGTTTTAAATGAATTGTTTATACAATTAAAGTGTGCGCACTGCTTACCGGCGACGGGAGAGCTGGGTGGAGCGAGAGGTGGGGGTTGGGGCAGCTGGGGGGGAGAGGTGGGGGGCGAGGCTACGGCGTCACCGTAGTGCCGCTATTATCTGCGCAGGGCGCAATCTGCCAGTGCTACGAAACTGTACTTACTTATCTACCAGTTATGTGTTACTTATTTATTGGATATTTACTTTTGTTACTTATTTACTGTTTTAAGTTAACTCGTTTCCGGTTAGTTTGTTTTCTTTGTGCACGTTATGATTGTAATGTTAACAATTGATAGTGGAATGTATTACAAATGTAAACTTCGTATTAACATGATGGAATTAAGCTGCGGTAACGACTTTAAATATATGAATGCATGCGGGGTATATGGGAGGTGCGGGCTATCTGAATTGTTTTTTTACACAAAACGCTATTTTTGCGGGGTATATGCGTCTGCGGGTTATATGTTAGTTTAGGTTAGTTTGTTTTCTTTGTGCACGTTATGATTTTAATGTTAACAATTGATAGTGGAATGTATTACAAATGTAAACTTCGTATTAACATGATGGAATTAAGCTGCAGTAACGACTTTAAATATATGAATGCATGCGGGATATATGGAGGTGCGGGCTATCTGAATTGTTTTTTTTACACAAAACGCTATTTTTGCGGGGTTTATGCGTCTGCGGGTTATATGCGTATGCAGGAAAATACGGTACTCACACCGACACGTAACAAGTCACCAGCTTACACTTTATTCACCTATTCTTACACCAGTTGTAGGCACGCCTATAACTATTTATACGGTCACTTATGTTTAACTTCTCCCCACCCTTATCTACCTTGCACCTCACTTATCCTGCACTCAGCAGCTCTGCTCTCAGTGCCTCCGCAAACAGTGAAACTACATCTCCACCGCTGCCCCCACCTACGCTCCCTCAGACCCACTCACCCATCTGTCCCGGGCGGGGGGGATCAGCCAACACCCGCCCGGCGACTGCGTGAGGGTTGAGGTACCGTTGACGACTGGAGCGGCAGCGGTGAGATGTCTTCACTCTTGGTCCCCGACAACAACTCCCCACTCCGCTCACGCGCACGCCCTTATATCCTCTTGCTAATTTCCCGAGTCCTCTCGTGAGTCTCTTTAAGCTCTCGCCAGGCTGGCGCCTGTTGGCCCATCAATCAACTCTCATCTCCCGTTTCCCTGGTAACACCTCCGGTCTCAAAGTGCACAACCGGTCGACCCTGTTTGCACCTGCTTCGCCCCTTGCAACTGGCGGTTTGTCCATGCAAACCTCACGCGCACCTGTTTGTTCTCAGTTGCCCTCGGTTAACTATGCGCACCGCGTATTTCACTACTCTACATCATCCCACCCCCCGAATAAAAACGCATCCGTCCTGGCTGTCAATATATGCAAACGTGCGCGTATGTGTCGTGACTGACCCATTAACTAGCATAATCGTAAGCAGTGACCGTGGAAGAGCAACGAACAAAAAAAATAAACAGTAACAAAAGAAATGTGACGGCATGAACAAACCGTCCTAATTAACAAAAAGTGACGCATCGCGAGTGCGTGCGGCAGGACCGTCCCCGCGGGTAGAGACAATTTCGCTCGGGCGTGAAGAATGATCCCGCTGCAGGACTCCTCATCGCACCGTCCATGGCCATTAGGCTCTCCGGTCCTCCTTACCTCCCGTTTCCTCAGGCGTGGCGGTCGGCGCGCCAGACACATCAGACATTGGCCGTAAGGGACGTGGAGATGAATCGACAGGACCAATCGAGACATATCTTTTTAACCGCGACGGATGCACGAACCAGTGCCGCTGGCCCAACCGAATACGCACACACTGCGGCTGCCGGACCTCAAAAACTGCGACTGGTCCTTGCCAAGGACGGTACAGTTTTTGGGACGTGCCTATGGGCACTTAAGGGCAATGCAACCAAACCATGTCCCCCTCTTTCCAAGGCACCCCGTGCCCTCCCTGTTCCCGCAGCCGCTCGTTCCCAGCCTGCCTGCGGGCAGCGGCCTCGTGGGCCAACCGCAGCGTTTGCGACATGGGGTTCGGCACCACCGACCCCTTCCGAGGAGGGCGCAATCCCAACTGAACCTGCACTGGGGGTTCGGGCTCCCTCCCAAACATCAAATAGAATGGCGAGAATACTGTCGAGGAATGAGGAGCTAGTCTATAAGCAGCTAGGACCCCTGGAATGTGAAGATCCCTGTCCGACTGGCCCATGGTCACTTGCTGGCATAGCATGGCAGTGAGGGTCCTGTGTAACCGCTCGACCATCCCATCAGTTTGTGGATGATATGGTGAGTTGCGTATCTTCCGCGTGCCCAGAGAATCGCACACCTCCTGGAGCAACTTGGAGAAATTCCTGCCCTGATCCATGAGGAGTTTCTCAGGGGGCCATATAAAAAGGCGTCGGCTATAGACGCAGCTGATTGGTCAACCAGAGGCCAGGCCATAGGCCAACGGGTTAGACATTCAACCCCAATGAGGTACTTGTGTCCTCTCTGGGAGACCGGAAAGGGCCACAAAATGTTAAGGGCCACCAATTCATTCACCCGTGACACAACGATGGACTGTAACAGGATCTGCAGTCGCAGGGCAGGAGATTTTCAATGTGCACAATCAGCACAACCTTTAATCAGGAGGAGTACAACGGCCTCCATGCCGGGCCAGTAAAAGTCCTTTTTCAGCGTCGCCAACGTTTTATGAACACCCAGATGCATCAATTTCTCATGTATGGCTTTAGTAAGTTTACCCCTCAGGACCATAGGTATGACCAAAGAATAACGCTGGGACTCCCCTTCCCAACGCATGAGGAGTCCCTCACGTAGCACAATGGATGAGCAACCCGCGGGGCCCGGCCCACGAGAAGCACGACGGCGCAACGTCAAGAGTGAGGTGTCATCAATCTGTAGCTTAGCCCACGCATCATGGTCAAGATTCAGCACAGAATCGCGTGGTGACCGAGTGCCTACATCGCACGTTGTCCCGGCCGCCGCCAGCAACGCAGGCACACCCTCTTGCGAGGGCTTACATCTCGACGCCCCCGAGGCACACGTGCACGCGACATGGGGCAGCAAGCAGGACAAGGCATCAGCGTTGACGTGCCGAGTGCCTTTCCTGTGCACCACTGTGAATGAAAATCCCTGGAGGATTGAGCCATCGGGACAACTGCCCGGACGGCTGGTCGATGCACAGGGAGTACTGGAGAGCCGCATGGTCCGTGCGGACAACAAAGTCCCGTCTGTACAAATATGGACGATAGAGCTGGATGAAATGGACCATGGCCAGCAACTCTCTGCACGTGACGCAATAGCACTGTTCAGCAGGAGACAGGACTCGACTGCCATAAGCCACTACCCTCTCAATGCCCTCAACAAGCTGAGAAAGGACCGCCCCGATGCCCGCATCGCTGGCGTCTGTGTCCAATATTCAGGGCCTCGCGAAATCAGGAT
Source organism: Entosphenus tridentatus (assembly GCA_014621495.2). Classification (NCBI taxonomy): domain Eukaryota; kingdom Metazoa; phylum Chordata; class Hyperoartia; order Petromyzontiformes; family Petromyzontidae; genus Entosphenus; species Entosphenus tridentatus. The sequence goes on from CM025665.2 coordinate 1,896,413, forward strand.
ACGCTAGCGGAGGGGCATCGGGAAGGGCGGCGCAGAGGGCGAGGAAAGAATCCTCCTCAGCCTTATCCCACCAAAATGACTGGCCCTTGGCCGTGAGGGTGTGTAGTGGTTTAGCAATGGTGGCAAAATCCGTAACAAAACGCCGATAGTAAGAAGCGAATTCGATGAAACTGCGGATTTCAGCCACCGATTTTGGCGCCTGCCATGTGCGCACGCACGCGGTTTTCTCCGAGGCTGTGGCAACACCGGCTGCGCTAACTATATGGTCCAAGTATTTAACCGATGTCTGAAGCAAATTACATTTCTGAGGCTTGAATTTCAACTTAGCCGCACGTACCTTCTCAAAGACCGAAAGCAATCACTGTAAAGGTTCGTCAAAGGTACTGCCAAAAACTATGTCATCCAAATAAATTAGGCAAGAAAATCATTGAAACCCTGCGATGACCAATTCCATGAATTGCTGAAAGGTGGCTGAGCGCCGAATTTAATCCCATCGGAAGACAATTGAAGTGGTAGAGCCCTTGTGGCATGCGAAAAGCGTTTTTTGCTTTGGATTCGTCATCGAGGGGCAATTGGCAAAATCCGGACAGTAAATCGAGTGTCGAAAAGAACTGTGCACCCGATAATGCATCTAGTGAGTCGTCCATACGAGGGAGGGGATATGCATCCGCCACCAATATCTTATTTAACTTGCGTAAATCAACACGAAATCTTAAGTTCCCATCACGTTTTTTGACTAGGACTATGGGCACCTCCACGGGCTATTGGTCAGGGAAATAATATCAGCTGCCAAAATCTCATCAACAGCCTGGCGTACCTGTTCTTTTTCCGCGGGGCTAAGTCTGTGCGAATTAATCTGAATTGGGGGCGAATCGCCCATATTGATATGGTGGAGGAGAGGAGTGCGTCCAATATCAAATTTGCTCGTGCTAAAGACATCGGAAAATTTGTATAAGAGCCGGCACAGCTGACCTCGCTGAACTTGTCAGCGCAGGGTTCTCGGAGCAGATTCCAACCATCCGGAATCCGGCTCACCAGGTTTAGCAACGCTTCCCGCGAATCCAGGAGCTGGCTCCGCATTATCAAAACACTGGGCCACCGAGGCGTGCGCCAGCACAGCGCCCACCTGAATCACAACCGGCGCATGCCCCGCATTAAGAACTTGTAAGAATGGCATCTGCTCGGCGGATACAAGTCATAGCCCCCGCCAGGGAAGGAGATCGTGACACGGCATTAGAAGGGGTTAGCAGGATCTCCTCTTCCAGGCCTGGTAAAGGCAACTCTTTGCGCAATCACAATGGCACGAGCATTTGAGAACCCGGAGGTACTTTAACGGTGTGGCTAGCCATCACATGAATGCCAGCATTCTGCAATGGCTGTTGACCAGGGGAGTTCAGAAACAGCAACCCCTTGTCCCGGGCGGGAGGATCAGCCAACACCCGCCCGGTGACGGCGTGAAGGTTGAGGTCCCGTTGACAGCTGGAGTGGCAGCGGTGAGATGTCTTCACTCTTGGTCCACGGCAACAACTCCCTGCTGCGCTCACGCACACGCCCTTATATCCCCCTGCTAATTTCCCGAGTCCTCTCGTGCGTCTCTTTAAGCTCTCACCAGGCTGGCGCATGTTGGCCCATCAATCACACTTTACCTCCCGTCTCCCTGGTAACACCTCTGGTCTCAATGTGCACAACCAGTCAACCCCGTTTGCACCTGCTTCGCCCCTTACTACTGGCAGTTTGTCCGTGTAAACCTCACATGCACCTGTTTGCCCTCAGTTGCCCTTGGTTAACTGTGCGTACCGCGTATTTCACTGCTCTACACTATTGTTTACTATGTGCTGCACGCTTTACACTGCACTATAAACCTTAACTACACTGCACATGGTGAGTGTGCATAACCAGCAGGTGGGGTGTACAATAGGCTTCTAGACCCCTGCTGTTACCGTCGTATAAAATGTAAAGTTATGTCAGGCTAAGACCATTAAAATGGAACTCAAATGGATTCAAATTAAAACAAGTGCAGCAGGTAGCCCTGACATTAAATATTTTTATATTATGAATGTACCTTTTTTAAGTGTATGAAGCCTGATATTAATATGAAATTGCTTAACTTTTCTGTATTAAAGTGCATTTAAAAAGCAATTACAAAAACAGATTGGAAGCATACAAAAATGACGGCCACACCTGGCAGTAATTTTAATAGCAATGTCCAACAGTTAAAATGTATTCGTAATCATTTCATACATATACAAATATGCCCCTAAATTATGTTTTTAATAGGCAGTATGCATTCCATATCGACTAATTCACTTCTGCAATTAATTACTTCATAAGTACAGATAGCTCATCTCCAATTGGATGACACCTACACCTGTATGTGAATGCTATGGAACATTGGTCTCAAACTCTCGGTTACACATCTTCTCTGGACGCAATTTCACACATGCTGGCTGTGGCAGTTAGAGTGATAGCTTTGAGGGCAGGGTGTCTCTTGATTGAGGAGCGAGGGACGCGCGGGGGTGGCTTTGTGCGAAAGTGGTTGCAGGTGTGCGGGGGATTAGATCAGCTCGGGAGCACGAGGGTTTGGACTCATGGGCATGCCGTGCTAATCAATATGGAAAAAAAACAAGGGTGCGACTCAATAAAGGGTACGCTGCGGAGACTGTAGGGGTGGGGATTCCATTCCGCTCATCCTGCTCGATGCGGCTGCCGTGCTGGAGACGTGAGACTGTGCCGACCACGGGGAAACTCCTCCTCCTCCTCCCCAGCCGTGCTGGTGAGTCAGCACCGCAACCATCGCCTTGGAGTCCAGCCTGGGGGTGATAACCACTTGCTGGCTGGTGGGCGCGATCGACTGGGGTTCGGCAGTGGACGGTTGGTCCATTTACTAGTGGGTCGTCCTCCGCTACAATTGTTTTTGGAGCCAGGGGTGGGGAATCACGGGGAACCACCTGCTGCTGCCGTGAAGGGAACGCTTAGTGAGGATTGCGGGGTGTCGACAGCTGGGACATATGTGGGGAGGAAGGGAGGTGATCCTCTGAGGTGGTACTTGGAACGGTTTGTTTGGTCCATTCCAGAGCCGGGTGATACATTGTGCATGCCTTTGGGGATTGCTCCTGGTGGAGGAAATCTGTGAAGCCGTGGTCGTCGGGTTGTTGTGCTGTTGCGAAGACCATTTGGGTTGGTATAATTGCTCGTGATGTGTGCACTCCTCCGGAGAAGTTGCAGGCTTGTTACCATTTGACAATTTAAAACTCATAAAATTTAAATTCTAAGTAAACACTATAAATCTGGAATATACGGGCAGTGGTCTTTGTTATATTCCGCACACGGGCATTTGGGGCGTCGCGTGAAACAGGGGCCCCACTATAATCTAAACCACAGCGATGCTAGCTAGGGTTTCGGGTATAGACCGAAACCCTCTAAAACATGTCCCAAAAAGATGCACCGTTGTACTGGCCCCTCCTCAGCTATGTCCAAAAAGTTCACGCACATCTCCACAAACTCCTGGGAATCAGAATTATCCTGCTTCACGCTGCCTCCATCGACTTGTAGGTCGGTTCCTGGAGTCGAATTTTGATCTTAAAATTTCACCGTCACTCCTAGCCATGTTGCCAAGATGTAATTTCTACTGGTTCTTGTTTCATAAGAGATGGGCTCATTGCAGCACTTAAAATTTCACAAATTTATTTCACCTTCTCCACTGTGTACACTCTGTAAGTGTGTGTGTTGCGCAGCACGCTAACCGCTCCAGGACCGCTCCCCCAAAAACTCCACCCACACCTCCACATCCACAAACTCCTGGGAGTCGCTTCGCTCTCCCTCAAAATCCTCCTGCTTCTCCTGCTTCACGCTGTCTTTATCCACCTGGAGGCCGGATTCTGGAGTAAAATCTTCATCTTCACATTCCACCTTCACAGCTGGTGATGTTGCCAAGCTGGGGTTGTCTTCTAGTTCTTGTTTCATGCGAGATGGGATCAGTGCAGTACTTTGACTTTTACTTCTCGATTCCACCTCCGTCTCCATGTGGGTCTTCTCATGCTTCTTTCGGGCTTCTAACCGTGCAAACCCCTTCCCACACACAGTGCACTTGAAGGGCTTCTCACCTGTGTGTGTTCTCTGATGAAAAGGAAGATTTCTTGAATTAGCATATGCCTTCTTGCACACAGTGCACTTGAAGGGCTTCTCACCCGTGTGTGTTCTCCGATGGATATGAAGAGCATGTGAACGAGAAAATGCCTTCTCACACACACTGCACTTGAAGGGCTTCTCACCCGTGTGTGTTCTATAATGTTTCTTAAGAGTTCCTGACTCTGCAAACGTCTTCCCACACAGAGTGCACTTGAAGGGCTTCTCGCCCGTGTGTGTTCTCTGGTGCTGCTTCAAATGTCCACGGCGATCTGTGCTGTATTGACACTTGTCGCATTGGTGCCTTTTAGCACTGGGCTGTTTCGAGGGTCTTTTCTCCATGCGATCGATTCTGCAGATACACGTTACACATAATATACACACATTACAGAGACAAGGATCCTCTACTCCCCTGTATAGCCATAAAATACTGTTGGAGCAATTGTTATTTAGCGAGGATCTATGAAGTCCTGCATGGGGCACGAGAGAGTGGGTGGTCAGCATCACGCCCGGGTGCCCTTTGTCATCCAAGTGGTTGTGCTTGCACAACACCAAGTACTTATTGTACGCTGAGTCGACCAAGGAAAGGCCCAGGAATGGTTCAGATGTTGGCCGTGATCTGGAATTTAACTCGGATGTCTGGGTTTGTAGTGAAGCACACTAACCACTGCACTACTGCTCCCCACATTACACACAGAGTACACTCACACACAATATACGTACTCATTACATGCTCGAACAAAGTACACCGACATTAAATATCCTTCAAATAAATATAAAATATCCTGTCCGTGCAAGTGATCATAGCCAGCACCTACTCATGCTGGCATGGCAAGAAGGGATGTAGCGTGGCCAGTACCACACCCGGCTGTCATCGTCTCTCCAACGATGATGTATACGAACTGCAAGAGGTAATCATTTAAGGCTCAATCTACCTACGTGAGGTGCAGGACCGGTTCATATATTCACTGCCACCGATGTTGGCTACGAGTGGGAATAAAACTCTGTTCACGGAGTTGGTCGCAAAATGCGTTTAACACTGAGCCACCGCTCCCCACATTCGCCTCTCACATGGTCGTGACAAAATGATACACATACAGTCGAGACGGCCAGAGACAACGGCGATCGGGCGTGGTTCTGGCCACCCACCTCCTGGTGTATCATGCCAACCTTCATAGGTGGTCGCTAGCAGCACTTGCCCCAACAGTATCTTAAAGCTATAGGGTGCATCTTTGTCTCTATCCTGTGTGAGACAGTGGAGTTTGTATGTTCTTTCCCTGTGTTGCGTGGGATTCTTCCAGGTTTTCTGGTGTCTTCTTGAAGCTAAACCTACAAACAACGTAGCTGATTTTGCCCAAAAGTTCCCACTGCTGAAATAATAACCGGGACATTACTCAATTGAGATTACCGACATTCGGTAAAACATCCCCCGACTGGGGCAAACTTGGCAGGAACCTCTTGGGAAAAAAATCTTGAGATTCGGCGAGAAACTGCTTGGTGAGGTAAAGCAGTAAGCCAGGCCGAGACAAATTACAAGCAAAGCCAATCAGCGGGCAAGCTAGGGGCCATCCATTTAGTAGGTACGCAAAAATATGTCAACTTGATCCCTCCCCCCTCCCTGTACGCACGCGTACTTTTTACACCCCCCCCCCCCCAACTGCGTACGTACGCTTGACGCATCCCCCGAATCCTATAGAACGGCCTATATTTAATCCATGCATAAACTATCAAGGATGAATAATATGAACGTGTTCTTGTTTACTAGCTTGCGACCGAGCTTCACACACAGCTTTTTACAATTATACTTGACCGTGTTATCTATCCTGACTGGTTATTCAAAAACACGTGCGTCGACTGAACATCTGTAACAGTCGCCCGATGTATAGAGCAGTGTCAGTACTCAAGTCCGGGCAGCAGCAGCACGAACAGAGAGCACCGCGGCAGCTAACACCTTGAGGCAGCGGCAGTCTGCGGTGAGGCCAGATTGGAGGATGGGGCAGGCCGCCAGACTATGTCAGACTCACTGCTGAGCTGCGTGATAGCTGCAGTCAGGGGCACGGTGGCACACGAGTGACACCTCTCCCACAGTCCCACCTCTCCCGGCAGTACTTGTCTGACAGCTGAAGAAACTGAACTGTCTCATTTGAAGGCCAATGTCGACAAATTATTGAGGCTTCACCCTCCCCCCCCGTTTCCTATGCGTACGTTGTGATTAGACCCCCCCCATACGCAAGCGAACGCATTTGGGTTAACCCCCCCTCCCCCCATATACGTACTAAATGGATGGCACTTAACAGGCGAGCCCTGCATGGGGTCGGCCCCACATTGTGATGCTTTAATACTACAACCTGGACATCGATTCACAGTTACTAAGTTGCTATTCAGACACAAGAAAGAATAAGCGAGGCTTTCCTGGGTAAATAAACGTAACAACAACAATGCGAACTTTTACCTCACAGATCAAATTGAGCGGCGAACAGAGCCACGAGTCGACTCCCTGCTCCACTTCCTGGTTCCGGTATCTCGTGACGTCACGCGGAGGCGCGTGGGGGGGGGGGAGTTCCCGGGTGACGTCCTAGTGGGGGAAGCTCTCCTCGCTCCGCCTCCTCGCCCCGTTTCCTCGCCCTTCCCCTCACCCCTCCCTCATCCTCCACTGAGCGCGGCTCGCGCTGATGACGTTACGCAACCCGAGAACCAGGAAGTCAAATCGAGAAGTCGTCTCTATGGAGTTCGGCTGTTGCTGTGTGACCCGATAATGTTCACATCGTGGTGGAGGTGGTTGTTGTTGTCTGCCTAGATACAGCCTCGCTTCTTATCTCTCTCGCAGGGATAGCAATTGAGTAGCAGCAAGTATGAAATCGATGTTCAGGTTGGAACATTTCAACGTGGGGCCTAGCTACGCTGGGCTTGCCTCCTGCTCTCGCCTGATTACACTGGTCCACAATGTTTTAGACGTCTGCCTCAGAGATGAGATGCGTTGTTTATTATTGAGTGTTGTGCTGAATTCAAATATGACAAAACAACTGATTGGCTTCTGTTCACAATATATTAAAGTTGTTACATTTTACGTCTATATTGTGTAGATAGTTTAACTCATAAATGGTAAACCTCGGTATTTTCATGTGCTTATGGTTGCTTTACAGTTTACATGATAACATGTCACCTGTCCTGTTCATGTAACACTTAAAAAATCAGCAAAAGGGTTATATAAATAAAATTTATTATGAAACAAGGCAAAACACTTGTGTTTATATATAAGTACATAGTTTAGTTCTTATTCGGTGTCTACTCGGCGCTTCTTGGCTTGTCTCGTATTCATTAAATGGAGCATATCGTGTCACTGTCCAGCAATAGTCTGCAAGCATTGATGGGCTCCATTTTCCCTGATAGCGTTTCTCTATTGTTGCAATGTCCTGGTGAAACCGATCGCCATGCTCGTCGCTCACTACTCCGCAGTTCGGTGGGAGTGCAAAAAATGTATATTTTAGTGACATGTTGCAACCAAGTCTTTCGTATAGTATTGCGTCATACGTGATATGTATGACGTAATACCAGGTTCAGATTGCATCATTCATCGTTTTGCTCAAAAAGCCAGTATATTTTATATTTTATTATTTCCCTTCGACGTGACTACCGAAAGAACCAAGAATATGAATCCCTGCAGTCACGAAAGCTTTAAATCAAAAGCCAGTACTGTCCAAAACCAGTCATATTTATTCATAGATCCAGTCAAAGATGTATTTTTGTCATTTCTGGTTTAAATGTAGGTCCCTTCCCTTAATAAATCACTTATCCTCCACTATTCCCAAGTCAAGGGTTGTTTATACTGACCCAGTAGCATATCTTAAAAACTGGAGCCAATCAACAAGTTTAAGCATCATTTTCATTCTCACTGACCCAGAATTAGTAAAGTTGGACTATATTTATTTTGGAAGCATTTTGGCTCTAGACCAGTGTTATACAGTGGTACCTCGGCGATGGAACTTTATTCGTTCCAAAACCGTATTCGAACACCGATTTTCTCGAACACCGAATCAATTTTCCCCATAAGAATGAATGGCAATAGCATTAATCAGTTCCCCACCCAAGGATGCTCCTATTATGGGCCATTTTTACACAAAGTTTACAATATTAAAATACAGTACAGTACATAAAAGCATACAAAAAACAGTTATAATTAATATAATAAATGAACATTGAATTTCACTTTACCTGTAGTAAGAGAGCGGATGGCTTGAGTGGAAGGTGGTGAGGAGGGGAGGAGGAGGTGTCAGTGTTGCTTGGAAGGGGAGTCCCCCTCCATAAAAACGGGTAACTGCCCTTCTGGGGTTCTTTCTTTTCTTTGCCTTTTTTCTAGCACGAACTGTGATTCACTTGAGGGCCTTTTTACTAAAAACTGATCAAGAGAGGATTGTTTCAGCCTCCGTTTTAAGATGTTTCTGAAATGACTCAATGCATTATCATAAAAATCGCCTGCTCTGCTGACTACTGCCTTATCTGGATGATGTTTTCTACAAAATTGTGTAACTCAGCCCATTTTGCCATCATTTCCTTTATCAGTGAACTCGGGGCAGGATCCCTTCCCTTCTCTGAAGACATGTCCTCTTTTGCTATCTGTTGCTGCTCATCGTGAAGGTGTTGGAGTTCCTGTCGTCAGTGCCATTGTGTATGGATAAACACAAAAAAACACTAAAATAAATGCATTTGATCCGAAGTTGCTTGCAAATTGCGAGGAATCATTAATGAACAGACTCACACAGAGACCAATGGACTCACACAGACCAGACCCTTGGACTCTCCACACAGATACTTCATAGACAATCATATGCTAGTTGCAGATTTTTAGGATTGTGCAACGGACGTAAACAAGAGGTCGGACAAAGAGCAGATCTACGTGGACAGTCACTTTGTCAATGATAATGGCCCTATAGTGAAAATGTCTTCTCACGTACAAAGACCTTTGCCCCGTCATGATATAGAGGAGGTCACAGTGATGTGTTTTGCGATACAAAAGCGTCCCCTGCGAATCACAATGCCGCAGAGTTACATGTGGATGGGTTTTTTAACTTATTATGGGAGAAAAGCAGATAATGTGAAGGAAACCCATGGGGAACGGGGAGATCAAACAAACTCCACTTAATCACTGCAGAACACAGAGATCATACAAACACCGCTCTCTGTAGAACAGCAGAACATACAAACTCCACACACTGTAGAACAGGCGGAGATCATACAACCTCCATGCAGAACGGCACCCGATTTAGGAATGGAAACCGTGATTGAGCCGGGGTGGTGAGATGATGTTATGGTTTTTTTTGCCTGGTATGCAAGAGTTTGTGGGTTGGATTCCGGACCCTGGCAATATCCGTTGTATATTTTGAGTGTGTATGTTCACCTTGGCTCTGCAGATTGTGAGTGAGTGATTGAGTGTGTTATTCTGTGAGTTTGTTAGTGTGGCAATGTTGCGGACCGCAGATGCAATTTTTAGGCGCGGAGCTTAATATCAGATCACGTCGCATGGGCCAGTGAGTTAAATGTCCAGCTGAAGAGATGTGTCTTTAGATGTTTTATGAACGGAGAAAATAATGTATCGTTACGGATGTGGAAGATGACATTCTAAATGACGGGCAGTGATGGAGAAACGACGAGAAGAAATTACAGTCCTTGTCCTGGGAGTTTCAAGGAGGTTCTGCGACGCACTGCGAAGTTCATCTTCTTGGTTCTTTCCGTAAAGTCACGTAGAAGGGAAGTAATAAAATAATAAAAATAAAACATAATAAAATAATTCTCACGACGTTTCGGCCACAACGCAAGCAGCCGTCCTCAGGTGAAACCAGGTCTGTGGAGGCGACAGCGTCTGAATTAAACAGCACACGTGCTTGGAGCATATATATAAGCTGGGTTGGAAGGGGGAGGGAAAGGGGGGGCGCCTTAATAAAATAATTTGCATATCAAGAGGAATTTAGCATATTTATGGGAAATGCAGGTATGTGATTAGTACTACTTGTGTCCGTGCATTATGCAGGATTAGCAGCATCCAAGGGAGAGGATATGGGAAATGCAGGTATGTGAATAGTGCTACTTTGCCCGTGCATGATGCAGGATTAGCAGCATCACAGGGAGGGGATAGGGGTAGCATTAATAAAGGGAAGAAGTGTTAATAGTA
>CM025665.2:1982137-2003898 GCA_014621495.2 Entosphenus tridentatus
CGCCGCGGCGCTTCCCGAGCACACCGTCACGCCACTCAGCCGCCCCCCTGATTATTCGTAATTTCAGCTTTATCCTTTAACTTCCCTAATAATGGTGCCTGCGCGCTTGAGCCCATTTTATCCTAACCATCAGCGACTACGCGCAAGAGCCCCTGTTGTCATGCTAATTATGCCATCCCGTCCCTCTCCCGCCTGCCTCGTCGATACGTGCGTGGGTGTTGGGGGTGCGTTTCAACCGCAGTGGCCGAGTGGCCTCTCGCCGTGACCATGCAATCTTAATGCCGGTCGCAGCGCCGCGAAGTAGTGTCGGGGGAGGTCGTCCAATTCCCTGGTCGCCGGAAACCGTGAAAGTTATCCTGATAAGGGCTTCTCGGATTAAACCCGGTCGGCCAGGTGACTTCCCCTCGGAGCTCTATGGGGGGGGGGGGGGGGAAATGCGTGCGGGTGTGTTTATGTGAGGTGAGGTGCGGGGGAAGCGGGGTTGGCTCCGTCACTTGGTGGTGGCGAGGTCATAGATGGGGCGCCTGCTGAACGGCTTCGTGGCGGCGGCATCACAATCTCACCTCGTGAAGTTGCAAAGATTATGAGAACGGTGAGGAATCAGCCCAGAACTACACGGGAGGATCTTGTCAATGATCACCACGCAGCTGGGACCATAGTCACCAAGAAAACAGTTGGTAACACACTACGCCGTGAAGGACTGAAATCCTGCAGCGCCCGCAAGGTCCCCCTGCTCAAGAAAGCACATATACATGCCCGTCTGAAGTTTGCCAATGAACATCTGAATGATTCAGAGGACAACTGGGTGAAAATGTTGTGGTCAGATGAGACCATAATGGAGCTCTTTGGCATCAACTCAACTCGCCGTGTTTGGAGGAGGAAGAATGCTGCCTAAGACCCCAAGAACACCATCCCCACCGTCAAACATGGAGGTGGATACATTATGCTTTGGGGGTGTTTTTCTGCTAAGGGGACAGGACAACTTCACCGCATCAAAGGGACGATGGACGGGGCCATGTACCATCAAACCTTGGGTGAGAACCTCATTCCCTCAGCCAGGGCATTGAAAATGGGTCGTGGATGGGTATTCCAGTACGACAATGACCCAAAACACACGGCCAAGGCAACAAAGGAGTAGCTCAAGAAGAAGCACATTAAGATCCTGGAGTGGCCTAGCCAGTCTCCAGACCTTAATTCCATAGAAAATCTGTGGAGGGAGCTGAAGGTTCGAGTTGCCAAACGTCAGCCTCGAAACCTTAATGACTTGGAGAAGATCTGCAAAGAGGAGTGGAACAAAATCCCTCCTGAGATGTGTGCAAACCTGGTGGCCAACTACAAGAAACGTCTGACCTCTGTGATTGCCAACAAAGGTTTTGCCACCAAGTACCAAGTCATGTTTTGCAGAGGGGTCAAATACTTATTTCCCTCATTAGAATGCAAATCAATTTATACAATTTTTGACATGCGTTTTTGTGGATTTTTTTGTTGTTATTCTGTCTCTCACTGTTCAAATAAACCTACCATTAAAATTATAGACTGATCATTTATTTGTCAGTGGGCAAACGTACAAAATCAGCAGGGGATCAAATACTTTTTTCCCTCACTGTAAGGGACAGCGGAAGAGAGCTCGATGTCAGTGTGTGGAGTCAGAGAGCGGGACCACGTCGCTCGCCTCCGGGACGCCAGCGGCCACGTGGCGGGCCGGAGGCATCCTCCCAGTGCCCCGCCTGTCAGCGGCGCGGGAGCGGGAGAGGTTGAGAGAGAGGAGACGCGAGTAACCACCAGCCGTGCGGAACGGAGTGCCTTCGTACCAGAGAGAGAGAGAGCGGCGCTGTCCAGCTGTGGACATAAATAATAAAGACGAAGACACAAGTCCAGATCGTCGTCGCAGTGGTTTATTTCATACGTAACGCTGTAAAAAAAATAATTTACCTTAATCCATGTGAAGCTCGGACTCAGTGAAGGCTGAATTAAGTAACGCAACAATTTCCGCATACATTTTTTTTTGTACATTATTTATGGGGGCATTTCTGCAAAGTCGGGATTTGTTGACTGCCTCAAGAGGAGTATTATGAAATATGCTACTGGTTGTTGCTGGACACCTTGGGGAGCAAAAGACACATGATAATAATGATTAACATTGCAGTCCCTTGTAACCAAGATTGAGATACATTTATGATTAGTATTACATCTTTTTTTCTTAACCAATTCAAAATCCACTGAGATTCGTGTTTTTTATTTAACCAGAGTAAGCACCGCTTGAGATCGATATCTTTATTTATCCAGCTGCGAGACAGTTTAGATTAAAATCCTCCCAACACTTGGCCTATTGCGGTAGTAACCTTCTTAAAAATCTCCATAATCGACAAATCGGCGATCCACAAACTCACAGGCATTATGGGAAAAATATGGTTTGGTCACACGTCATAATAGAACACTCCCACCTTTTGTTTCTGTACGCATCATAAAGAGCCACAGGGGCATGATCGGCGAATTCTAAATCAATACATTTTGCGCAAAAGTTAAAATCCGCAATGAGAAAACCCGCAATGGGCAATTCCTTCATGCAACCTGACCAGAACATATTCAGAATTTTTTTTTTATTGAAGTAGGTTTTAGTCTGTCAGTAGGGGTTGATTATTTATGTTTGTAATCCCAACTGAGTAATTTTCAGGTCATTTTAGAATTTTGATAATTTGTTTTATGGCACTGATGCACAATGGCCTCCCTATTTAAACTTATTGTCATTTTCTAAAGTCCACTGTCAAGCAGACGGTGCGTGGCTTATGATCTATAAAGCTGCAGTAGTAATCAGAGTGGCCTGCCAGATTAGAACCACGATTCTTTGTAGCATGCTGCGAATGCGATAGCAAACACGTCACCCAACTACAATCCAATAGAGATCCAAGACCTTTACTTCGCCGAGATGAGCTTACATATATCCTTACTCTAACCACCACTTAACCTACCACGAACACTATCATAATCAGCCCTATCGCAACTACCAACATCATCAATACCATCACCACCAGCCCTGATAACGATTATTAATGACTATGGCAGTTTTTCGGGCCATATACACTGCGATTTAAGTAGACAGCCTGTATTTACCATTATCTGAACCGGTCCTGGACCTCCGCTAGGCCGACTGAACCTCAAAATGAGTACCTGGGTGCAGTGTGTAAATATTGGCACAAAGAAGACAAAGGCGGCCCGGCTTGGTGCTGACCAACGACCCCCTTCATAGATGCTCGTTAACAGCACTTGCCCTAACAGTCTGTTAAGGCTATATGGCGATCTTTGTCTGTGTGTGTGTTTTTAATTATACATGTGTATTACCTCTGACGACCGAGTAGTAAGAGCAACTTTTATTTGGACATAGCCACAATAAAGGACCCTAACCTTCGTTCTTGTCTTCCAGCTTGTATCTTCCTCTGAACGTCCCCACTCCTAGTGCTATTTTCCTCAGCCCCCTTTTCTTGAACCTTCTTTTCCTTGTTTTTTTCCCTTTAGCCAATCCCTGTCCTTCCCCTATAACTGATACTCTCTGTTTTCTGATTTCTTGTTCAAACTTTATTCCTCCAATCCCTTAAAAGTCTGTCTCCAGACCAATCACCCTGGAGGCATCTTTCTACCAATCAGAGACCTTTGTATATTTTCAAATAGCTGTTAGGCTACATATTGGCTTGGGGTCATTTTTCAGTCATTACACATGTATATTGTGTTTGTATGTGTTTTTTTAAACAGATGTTCAGCACAAGCCCACGAACTCAAAACACCAAGCGGTCAGCAACAAACGCACGCTCTAAATGGTAATAGATAAGGGTTAACACGGGAAATATATAGTTTTATTCAAAGTGGAGTAGTGCGAAGTATAAATACAATGGGCAGAGTGATTGGGCGAGTGAGTGGGTGGGTGAGTGGGTGAGTGAGTAGGTAAGTGGGTGTGTGGCTGGGTGAGTGTGTCGGGGTGATTGTTACTCACCATTCAACAGCCCTGCAGTACCAATGATTGTCAATAGGGTGCAGCGGCGTTACCTCGCCAGGTTAAATGCCGTGGGGTCAGACAGGGCAACGGCGGATCCCAATAACGGATCCTGGGACACATTCCCTAGGCCCCCGGGTGGGGGGAACTGCAGGAATGATGTCACCTTCCAGGACGGCCCAAAGAGTTCCAGAAAGAGGGCGTGGCCAGGGCGGAGCAAGCCACGAACCGGTATATAAGCCAGAGTGCTCAGAGCTCTTGCTCAGTTATCTACGTGCCGAAGACTGAAGCCTGGGCTGAGGAATAGGACCCTGGACCCCAAGTTCTACAGTCCTTCTAAGGGCTGAAGCTCAGAGAGGCCAGTGGTCAGGGGAGAATAGGTCCCTGGCAGAGAGGACCCTGGACCCAAGCTCTGCAGCCCTTCTAAGGGCTGGAGCTCAGTGAGGCCAGTGGTCAGGACCCACGGACCAGGAGGTCGGGTCAGATAGCCTCCCCTAGGTCCCAGCCAGAGGACGATAGGTTAACGGGTTACCAGTGTTAGGTCCCACAGAGTCCGGAGGCCATACCTCCCCAGGTATCGGGTAAGGGGACCGTTATACCCCTTGTGTGTGTTATGGACCATGTCGAGAAAAGACAATAAATACAGTGTTGCTTCGCGACCATCGCCAAGCCACTTCATGCCCTCACATCCAAAGGAGTGAAATTGTATTGAGGGGACGTCGAGCAGGCCGCGTTTGATTCCTTGCGCGATGCCCTTGTGAAGGCACCGCCCCTGGCCTACCCCGACTTCTCTGAGCCATTTATACTGGATACTAACGCCAGCAACACTGGAGTTGGCAGGGTGCTCTCCCAGAATATTGGTGGTGTCGAGAGGGTCGTTGCTTACGGTAGCAGTGTTGTCTCCCGCGGAGCAACGCTATTGTGTGACCCGCCACGAGCTGCTAGCCATTGTTTTCTTTATTCAGCAGTACAGGCCATACCTGTACGGTCGTCATTTCACTGTTCAGTCCGACCATTCAGTGTTGCAATACGCGTTGAGGGTAGACCAACTGTCCGGCCAGCTTTCCCGGTAGCTAGAAGTCCTTCTGGACTACAATTTCACTGTCACTTACCGGAAAAACCAACGCCGATGCGTTATCTCGCCTTCCACCGGGTCAAAAATGTGCTTGTTTCTTGGGGTCGGGCCGTTGCAAGCCACCACTGACCGAGTCTGTCGAACCCCTCGCGATGATGGCTGTTGCCCTTCCCTCTGAATCAGCTCCGGTGGACGACCCCGTTGACCCGACGGCCTGTGATGACTTGCTTGGGTTGATGCTGGTGGAATGGGGTCGCTACCAGGTAGAAGACATGTCACTGCTGGCCTCACGCTGTCATGTTGATGATCTGGCCAAACGCCAGAGCCGTTTCGCTTCCTTCATTTTATGCCACGGCCTTTTCATGCATTGGGACGCTGATTCATGCCAGTGTAAAGGAGAGCCGACACAAGATTGCAGGGGGGTTCGTCTTTTAATCCTTTCCTCTTCTCCACACCTGTCCCCAACCGTCCCAATCTCGTTCCCGCCAAAAGCCCCCTCTTCCCGCCCGTTCTCCCCTTATATCTCCTCGATTACTTCCCGACACCCCTACATCACCCCCCCGGATAAAAAAACCCGTCCTCGGTTCTGCCTCCCCCATGGACTATTTAAGTATCCCCATGCCTTCCCCCACTGACAGTGATGACAGCCCTTAACCCCCCCACAACCATACAATGCAATATAACACAACAAAATCAATTGCGTGGCCTGCCCGGGTCTTCAGCCAGCGTCCCGTAACAGCCCGGACATCCACAGGCAGCAGATGACCGATGCCCACATCGCTGGCATCCGTGTCCAGGATAAAGGGGAGGCCAAAATCCGGAAAGGCCAATGGTGGTGCATCTGTCAGATGCGAGCGCAGCTGCTGGAATGCCTCTTCCTCCAGAGGGCCCCAATAAAACCTCTGGTTCTTTGCCGTCAACACATGCAAGGGCTTGGCAATGGTTGCGAAGTTGGGTACAAATCGGCGGTAGTAAAAAAAGAAACCCACAAACCGGCGTACCTCTGGAACCGTTGTGGGAAGACAATGACGTCATCCAGGTAGATGAGGCACGTTTCCCATTGGAGGCCTGCTAAGGCCAACTCCGGCCCCGGCGCGGTCCCCGGCCTCGGCACGATCCCTGGCACGGTTCCAGGCCCCGGTGCGATCCCCGGCGCGGTTCCCGGCCCCGGCGAGATTCCTGGCGCGGTCCGCGACACCACTTCCAGCCGCGACATCACTTCCGGATGCAACGTCACGTCCGTTCGCGAAGCCACTTTCGGTCGCGACGCGATCACCGGCGCTATCCCCGGCATGGTCCCCGACGCGATCCCCTTCCCCCGACCAGGACAGTGGGGCCCGGTGCCCGACACCGACGGTGCCCACCCCGAGGAGGCTCCCGGTAAGGTCGCGGCGTCGGGGGTGTAATTTTCCGGACCGACCGAGAGGCCGGGCGGGACGGCGTCACTCGCCTGGATCCTGTCGGCGTTCGGCCCCGGCGGGTTGCAGGTGGCGTTGGCGGCCTTCGGCTCCTTGCGGCACCCCCTCGGCACATGCCCCTCTCGACCACAAAGGTGGCAGACCCACGGGGCGTTCCATTGGGGTGGCTCGGCACGATCTTGTAGAGGCGGCTGCCAGCGACGCGGTGGCTGGTCGCGCCCCTGGTCCCTCTGCTCCACCAGCCCCTGGATCACCGCGTACACCTCCCGCAGCAATGGCTCTGGCTCAGACGTCAGGGGTCCGTTCCCAGCTGCCCCACAGGCAGCCTGCGGCGATGGTGCAGGTTCGGCAGTTGGTTTCGCCGGACCCAGTAGCGCTGCGGCAACGGCTCGACTGCTCCCCCCCGCCGCGCCAGCCACCTGGCCCACGGGTGGCGCCCGACCCATGACCTGTTCATGGGCTTGGATGGTCCGGGCAGCCCACAGCGAGGTGCACTCCCCCGGCGTCCCCACGGGCATTACAACGCCAGCACGGCAAGCATAGGCGATGAGGTGCTCGATCACGAGGTCCTCGAGTGCTTCTTCAGCCAGGCGAGGGAAAGCCCTCCTCGCCAACACGAGCAGTGCACCCCTGTAGGTTAAAGGAGATTCTCTAGCCCCTCGCTGGCGGTCCTGGAACCGTTTAAAGGCTCCTTCCGCTGGGCAGTAGATCTCCCCCAAAGCCTCGTAGGCTGCCTGTAGCATGGTCTTGCTGTGCGAGGGAAGGGAGGTGTACGAGGAGAGCGCCTCGTCGGCCAGAACGGATGCAAAGCTCGTAGTGCCTCTTCGTCTGTCCACTCGAGAGCGTGGAAGGCAGCCTCGAATCAGCGGACAAGCGCCTCCCAATCTTCTTCCTCGGCCACGAACTTCTCGACGGGCCCCAGCTGATGCGCCCGTCCTGCCACCTGCTCTCCATGTTGGGTGTTTAGCCCTGGGGTTTTGGCGGGAGCGGCGGCAGCTGGCATGACGAGGTTGGTTGCGGCTCTTGCCCGGCCGGCTGGTCGGCCTCCGGGTCCCATGGCCTCTCCTCCCGTGGTATGCGTGGGGGTGGGGGTCCCGGTGCCGGTGGGCCCCCCATAGGGAGCCTCTGCAGTAGCTCCTGGAGTGCCCTCTCCACGCGGGCCATGCGGTCCTCCATAGGGTCCTCCAGGTGATCCAGGCCCCCTGCTGCTACTTCTGGTAGCAGGCCCCCTTGTTGCCCAGGATGGGAAGGATCCCCGGCCCCTGCTTCCTCTTCCCTTGGCTCTTTTCCGCGGGGATTCTTCTTCGTAGCCATTGTAAATCCGACCGCTGCCACCAGATGTAAAGGAGAGCCGACACAAGATTGCAGGGGGGTTCGTCTTTTAATCCTTTCCACTTCTCCACACCTGTCCCCAGCCGTCCCAATCTCGTTCCCGCCAAAAGCCCCCTCTTCCCGCCCGTTCTCCCCTTATATCTCCTCGATTACCCCTCCCACTAACCCTCCTATTGGTGGGAATCCTTCCCGACACCCCTACATCAGTATAAAATTGTTGTACCCTCTACCTTGCGGAGTAAGGCCGTGTGGGCGGCACACGAACGGTTGTTACACCTGGGCACCCATAAAACCTTCGGCATGCTGCGTCTGCAATTATTTTGACCGGGTATTTTACGCGACGTAACCGACATCCTGCAGGGCTGTACCCAGTGCGCACGCTGGAAGCCGCCAGCGAAGCCTGCATGTCCGCCCTTGCAGCCCATTTCTGTATCCTGCATGAACGAGCTGGTGGCTCTAAATATTCTGGGACCCTTTCCTACTACGCCGAGAGGTAATAAGTACCTTCTGGTTGGGGTGGAGTATTTTACTCGTTGGCCCATGGCCTGGCCTCTCCCCAACCAGTTAGCAGCAGCCGTCGTGGACGCCTTGGTTCAGGGCTACAGCATGTCCTGGACAAAGGTGCTCCTGAACGGCTGCTGACCGACCAGGGAAGGAATTTCTCGGGTACCCTTTTGCGTGATGTGTGCCGCCTGTTGGGCACAAAGAAGGTGTGCACTTCGCCCTAACACCCTCACACCGACGGCATGGTAGAGCGCCTGCATAGAACTCTCAACTCTATGCTGTGCCACCAGGTTGACGAATCCCAGCTCGACTGGGACTTACAGGTTTCGGGGGTTCTCGCCGCATACTGAATGGCGCCATGCGCGGTGACTGGCTTCTCCCCGTTTTTCTTAATGTATGGTAGGGATGCAATTCCCCCCGCCGACGTTCGCTTGAACATTGATCAGCCGCTGCAGAAATCTAAACTCGCAGACCACCTGCGGTTTAACCTTCATAAACTGACGGAGGCGTGCGAGGCCGCACGCGACTCCAACCCGATAGGACCCCGAGTCCTTCACGTCTACCTCCAAGTAGTGCTGACCCAGCGAAATGCTTTCACAGCACATGGCTTGTGAAGCGGAACCAAATCTGTGTGGGTGATCGGGGCAAACTTGGGAGACATAGGTCTTTGTCACCGTCCTGATATCCGAGGAAATCTGGAGATCACCAATGGGCTAAGTTAATGTCCAGAGTCGGTGAGCATCCGTCTGTGACAATAATGACAACATCAATAACATTAACGACAATGTTTATTGCAATATCAACAGCATCAACACCAACCATAAACATCAACAAAATTAAAATAAACATCAGACATTAACAATAACATAAACAACGTCAATACTAACAAGGTTATCAACGACACCATCATCAACTGCATCATAAATGACAACATAACCACCAACGACATCAGCAAATATCATAAACAACACCGTCATCAACATCGTTAGCAAGGTCAACAATGATGCATTGATCAATAAAAACTTATATGGCTACATAAAATAGAAAACATAAAACATCATCATTCACAACATCAACATCACGAAGAGCATCATGAAAATCACAATGTCACAACATCCGCAATAAAGAAATAATCAAATCCACTACCACGTAAAATCAACATGATCAACAACAACACTGAATCAACAACACCAACAGCAATACCATCGACATCAAGAGCTTGCATTGCTCTCCTCCTGTACTCACGTACAAAAACGGTGTTGATAAGTTGTATCCCTATGCCACATTACCATTCATCTCTCCTAAGCCACACAAGGGCAAATACTCTTAATTTAACCAATACACAGCTGTGTAGGAGTGCTATTAGTGAGCGCCTATTTAAGCTTGAATGACACATGCGTGGTTGCTGTGGTCAGCCCCATCCTTAGCCACGTTTGTCTCTCCAGTGCTGATATCTACATCAGCCACAGTATACTAATTCAAGGCTGAGTAGACCTAGGCACAGGACACTTTAACGATCTGAAACCGGTTGTGTGTAAATGCATTATACGTTCAGATTGTGTTGTAACTCACAGAAGATTGGCAGAATCTTGCGCATCACAATTTCAAGGGAACCGATCGTGGCAGCATCCAATGGCGTAGAGGCTGGGGTTTCCTGTGGTCTCTCTCTTCTGTGAGAACAACAGGGAACAACTCACAACAGCAGCACTCAAGCGCGGGATTTCTCATCAGGAAACGACGTGGAGGTATGGTGGCAATCAATTGTTCAGGTCCTGATGATCTTTGAACTTGACCTCAATCACATCGTCCCGTGGCATGCATCACCACATTGGGTGGTGACATGGCCCAGCAGTACCACGTTCATTTCTTGTTGGAATCCAGCAGGCTGTCCTAGTTATTTCTAAACTATTCTACTTACCAGGTAAATCCCATGGAGCTATTAGCTCTTCTCCGATGCGACCTGGCCAAACATGATAGCTCATTGCAGTGGCTTATATCATCATTAACTGTGGGAATTCATAGCAGCAGTCAAACAACCTAAACACTGCTCCTAGATGTAACACTGCAAAAGAATAAAACTGCCCATATACTCAACCCTGCGACAGATTAGCATTGCCCATAAACTAACACTGCCCACAGACTCACACTGTCTATAGACTAACACAGCTCATATATTCACATTGTCTATACTTAACACTGCCCATAGACTCAACAATATACCGTAGACTCAACAATACACCATAGACTCAACAATGCCCATATACTCAGACTGCCGATAGACTCCCCGCTGTCCATAGACTCACATGTGGATGGCAAAACTCCACCACGGGGAGAGAACTGGCAAACTCAAACCCACGAACTCCGGCGTACCAGGTGAGAGAGATTACATCTCACCACCGTGGCACTCTGACTGTATTGACCATACTAGACACGCCTTCTGCATGAGAGAGGATGATGCAGATTCTCTGAGGTCGTTCGAAACGAGTAGACCATTTGTGTGCTTGCTTCATGGTTCAAATTTATACATTTCCAATATAACTTAACGTTACTCAATGGGGATTACACGCAGTAATAATCAACCCTTCCTGGAAGACTAATTTCTACCTGCAGGTCCTGAGTTACCGTGTGCCTAGAAAGACAGCTACCATTAGCGGTGCCCTTTCGAACGTTTGAATGGAGATTTGATGTAAGCCGCTTATCGCGTGTAAAGCACTCTGAGATGCCCACTCGTACAAGGCACTCTATTGTCGACAAATCATCATGATTACAGCGCACAACGGAACCACCCACAGCATCAACACACCTTGGCTAGGCCCCACACAACACAGCACCACCCCGTGTGTTGAGATGCATGTGGTAATAGTCTGTACCTACGCTTTTCGTCCAGGTGCCCCTGTGGGAGAGAGAGAGAAATTATTTTTTATAATTACACTAACGCAATTTTTATCCCTGTGTAGTAAGTGGTATTTCTTAATTGCTTATGCCTAAAAAGTATATAAAATGGCTATTATTCCTCACATACTTTTCTTTTGTGATCAGGACAGTGATATTTTGAAATGTACCTATTTTCAATGAGAAAACGGGCGAATTTGTGTCTTTTTGTTCACATAGAGTAAAAAACAACAACATACTGTATGAATTAAAATGAAATGTATTTATACTAAGGTAATGCAAAAATGACTGCAAAAGATTTTGAAGTGAGTAGTTTTTCGAGATATACGATTATACTGTAAATCACGTTCACGAATCAGCCTCCAAATGTAGTCTCCCATCATGTTCTCATTAAACTGTCCTTGGTAGCGGCGTTCAAATTCCAGTATATCCTGGTGGAAGCGCTCGGCTTGCTCCTCTGAGTATGCTCCCATGTTTTTCTTGAATTTATCAAGATGAGCATCAATGGTATGGACTTTGAGGGACATCCTACAGCCCATTGTGCCGTAGTTCTTCACCAGAGTCTCAAACAGCTCCACGTAGTATTCGACCTTGTGATTGCCCAGGATGCCACGAACCACTGCGACAAAGCTGTTCCAAGCCACTTTTTCCTTACTAGTGAACTTCTTAGGGAATTCATTGCACTCCAGGATCGTCTTTATCTGTGGTTCGACGAAGACACCAGCTTTGCTTCAGACAGCTTAGGGAAAAAGAATTGAAGGTACTTGAAGGCTGCCGACTCCTTATCTACAGCTCTGACAAATTGTTTCATAAGGTCCAATTTGATGTGCAGTGGTGGCATCAGCACCTTCCGGAGGTCCACCAGTGGTTCGCACTCCACGTTGTTCCTCCCCACACAGAACTCGGTCCGCTGTGGCCAGTCCTGCCTGTGGTAGTGCGCCTTGGTGTCCCTGCTGTCCCAAAGGCAAAGATAGCAGGGAAACTTGGTAAAACCACCTTAGAGAACCATCAGGAATGCCACCATTTTGAAGTCTCCGATGACCTCCCAGCCGTACTCATCATACTTCAAGGCATCCAGCAAGGTCTTAATGCTGTTGTAATCCTCTTTGAGGTGCACCGAGTGAGCCAGGGGAAGAGAAGGGTACTTGTTACCATTATGGAGCAGCACAGCTTTGAGGTTCCTGGATGAGCTGTAAATGAAGAGGTGTCACTCATTCTGGTTACAGGCAATTCCAATTGCCTCGAACAGACTGGTCACATTGTGGCAGAAGCAGATCCCATCTTGACGGGTGAAGAAACTGCAAAAAGGTTGGTGATGCTTTCTCCGATCTGCAACTTGAACACTTTCATCCAACATGTTTGACTAATTTAGCCTCGACGTCAAAAGCTCGGCATTGGACTTAGTGAGACCAAGATCTCTGATCAAGTCGTTAAGGTCTTTTTAGTTGGGGTAGTATGGGTTTCTCTCCTCTGCTCTACCTCTGAATTGTCATCTGGATCTACAAGGTCTTGCTCGCTCTTTGACTTGCTGCTCTCTTCTAAAGACGGCTGTCTCTCTCCAGAGGAGTGAGTACGGGGAGTTCATGGCAGTGTGGCACCGGGGCGATGGATGTGATAGCAGGTGCATTCTTGCCAGTCCAATGTTTGGAAGGGTCCACCATGCAGAAGTAGCAGTTGCTTGAGTGATCAGTGGGCTCCCGCCAAATTCCTGGGATAGCGAACTTCATGGCTCTATTTTCCCCTCTGTACCATCCTACAAAAACACATTTATTTCACCCATGACTAATGTGTAATAGATTCTCGCAAAAAAATCTGAAATTATATCTTTTTTCAATAACATTTAAACATTTTTTTATTAAAAACTTTTACAATTTGAAACATTTTAACAAACTTTGTAACATAAATTGCGAGCAACAATTGTCCATCTTACCTTCCAGAGTTTTTTTGCATTCCTCGCAGGTGAAATGAGGTGCCAAGGGTTTGTCTTGATCCCCGACAGGCATGCTGAAATATGCCTTGTATACCTCACAAATCCTAGCAGATGCTTCCACAGAGTACGTTTTCGCTCTTGTCTTGATAAATTGGCCGCAGACATAGCAAAATGTGTCTGCCGGATGCTTGCAGCCTCTTGATGCCATCTCAGAAAAATGCAGACATGTATCCACTTAGGCAGCTGGAACTAAACTGAACTGGTAGGCTTAAGGTCCCTGTATTTATACTACTGTAGTGGTTTAACGCGCGCCAAGGGGGATAATTGTAAACACGTGTGGGCTGGGAAGAGTGGAGTCATACCGGGACAGGCTGGTGTTGCTGGGGGACAACGCAGGAGACGGAGACGGCTCGTTAGGCAATTATGGGAAGCAGGGCAGTAATTGGCCGGTGTTGTTGTCAAGGCCAAGGTGGCGCCAGTAAGTCTGAGTTCAGAGCAGGTGGCGGCGGGGGCGTCGGAGGGGACGCTGGTTAATTAATTGGAAATTAATGAGGAGGGGGACAAATAGGGGAGCGTCAGAGTGAGACGGGGAGTTGTGTTGGGAGCTGGATGGAGTCGGTCGGAGCAGAAGAAGAAGAAGCGTAT
The DNA here is from genome assembly GCA_014621495.2 of Entosphenus tridentatus. Classification (NCBI taxonomy): domain Eukaryota; kingdom Metazoa; phylum Chordata; class Hyperoartia; order Petromyzontiformes; family Petromyzontidae; genus Entosphenus; species Entosphenus tridentatus. The sequence continues at coordinate 1,995,919 of CM025665.2, forward strand.
AGTAGCAGTGGAGTAGAAGAAGTGTAGAGTAGCAGTGGAGTAGAAGAAGTGGAGAGTAGCAGTGGAGTAGAAGAAGAAGTGTAGAGTAGCAGTGGGGTAGAAGAAGAAGTGTAGAGTAGCAGTGGAGTGGAAGAAGAAGTATAGGGTAGCAGTAGAGATGAGATAGTCAGGGTGAGATGGAAAAGCTGAACGAGAGAGATAGTTGGAGTGAGACGGAGAAGCTGAACAAGAGAGACAATCGGAGTGAGACGGAGAAGCCGAGAGAGAGCGACAGTCGGAGTGAGACAGAGAAGCCGAGAGAGAGTGACGGCTGGAATGGGACGGAGAAGCCAAGAGGGGAGTCGGGACAGACGGAGAGAGAGAGGGAGGAACGGAGCGAGCAAGGCCAGCTGAGCGCGGCGAGCAAGCGGAGAACGCGCTGGAGAATGGTAGCGAAATGTGCTGTGTTAGACAAAATAAAGTGATGACAGAAAAGGAAGAAGTTGTCCGCGTAAAGTTCAGCACTACAACTGGTGTCGGAAGTGATTGCTGAACCAAGCCGACATGTCAAAGAAATCGGCTAAACGGTTGGTTCGATTAGGGAAGTCGAACTCGTAGTGATTTTGTTAGTTTTTGTTGTTAGGCTGTTAGTAGGATCGTTTTTTATTTTGGAGTAACTTCCATCATTAAGTCGGTCGAGGATTTTGTTGTTGTATGAATCTTTATCCATGATGACCGTGTCATTGCCCTTGTCTGTTGAGTTGATGACTATATCACGTCTCTTTTTTAGGTCCGCGATTTAAGAGTGTTACAGTATCCTGGAGTCTACAAGCTGAGTTGCAGTTGTGGTGATGGCTACATTGGAGAAACGAAACGTCATGTCTCTGATCATGTCCACGAGCACAAGTCAGATCTGAAACACGGCAGAACTGATTCTTCAGCTGTTGCCGATCATTGCTACAACTCTGTGGGCTCTCATAGAATTGTCTTTTCCGAGACCAAGGTACTCTGCAAACCTCCTGGCTACCATCAAAGGTTTGTACACGAAGCCATACAAATATACAAACACAGACATAATTTCAACCGTGATGATGGGTACAAACTGAGTAATCATTGGAAAGATGTGATTAACCATGCAAAAAAGATTTAAATACACATATTTGGACCATCTTATTTGACAGACAACTATTCTTGAGTTACTGTCACCTTACCATAATAAAGGCTAAGTCCTTTGTTATGTAGACTAGCCGTAGTGTCAATCCGCACCTTACCATAATAAAGGCTCAGCCCTTTGTTATGTAGACTAGCCGTAGTGTCAAGCCGCACCTTACCATAATAAAGGCTCAGTCCTTTATTATGTAGACTAGCTGTAGTCTCAATCCGCACCTTACCATAATAATAAAAGTGGGCCGGTCCTGGTCCATCCCCCTCCCCCCTCAACCAGTATATATACGGGGTAGTATCTCTTGGAATCTCTAATTTACTTGATTACAGCAAGCGTGCTGTGACGGTTCCACCTGAAGACGGAAGCTTGTGTTGCCTCCGAAACGTCGTGATTTTTCTTTTCTTTTACTTTTATTAATTTAGATTTTTTACCTACGTGACTTTACCGAAAAAACCTAAGAATATGAATACTTGCAGTCACGAAAGCTTCAAATCTAGAATTAATGCCCTCTACGGGGAGGAATTCCACCTATCTGTTAGAGTTTTTAACAGACAACGAGACAAGAAGTCACAGCTTCTCGAGACGCTGGCCTTCCTCAAGAGATGCCGAGATAACAAGGTAATACCCATCGCTTTCACACTCACATCCGCTGCTGTGTCCTCACCGAACTCTAAACAGATTTTATTTAAAGCTAGCCTATCATTAATCTCGAAGAGAATAAGGTTACTCTGATCTAAACTCGATAATTTTGTCAAGACTCTCTTACAAACACATTTAATGTTAACACAAAAAATGTCACCTTCCGATTGGAACCAGGTCGATAACATGACTTCTGCTTCTGCTGACTCAATGTCAGCCAAATGCAAAGCTAACCTGATTTCTAAATTCAACCTCCTATCTAAGAAGAAACCAGAGCCACACATCACAAAGTTGGATGTTAACAAGACCGTTATTAATTAGAGTAACATCCCAATTTCGGACAATCTTAAAACGGTACTGGCCAAAGGACTACATTTCGCCATCACCCCTAAATATATACCAGTAGAGGATGTGATTTCTCAGATTGATGTAGCCCTCAGAGGCATAGGACACATCCATGCGGATGTAGCAAGAGCTGAAATAGACACTATTCTTAAGAAATGCTAAGAAACCCACTAGTAACATTAGCAAAAACGAACGCTCTGAACTCGCGGACCTAAAAAAGAGAGATGATATAGTCATCCTCTCAGCAGACAAGGGCAATGCCACGGTCATCATGGATAAAGATTCATACAACAACAAAATCCTGGACCTACTTAATGATGGGAGTTACTCCAAAATTAAAAACGATCCTACTAACAGCCTAACGACAAAAACTAACAAAATCATCACGAATTCGACTTCCCTAATCGAACCAACCAAACGTCCCTCTCTAAAACCATCGGTGGCAAGACCTCCCAGACTCTATGGCCTTCCCAAGATCCATAAAGAAGGCACCCCGCTACGACCCATCGTGTCGACGATCAACGCTCCTACGTACAAACTAGCCAGGTTCTATCAGATACTCTGCTTCCCTTCACAGGCAAGACCTCTTCGGCAGTACTCAACTCAACCCAATTAGTCTCTATGGTCAAAGACATGGTACTAGCTCCTGATGACATCCTCGTCAGTTTTGATGTAGTATCTCTGTTTACCAAAGTCCCAGTACCGGACACCCTAACAATAATTGAGGACTTGGTCCAACATGGATTGAATTAGGATGTACCTGCGCTGGTTAGGCATTGCCTCACCAACACTTATTTTACCTGGAATGGCACCTTCTACAAACTGAATGAGGGTACCCCTATGGGCTCCCCCTTGTCACAAGTGATAGCCAACATGTTCATGGAAAAGTTTGAATCAGACGCCATCCAGACATCCACCCTGCGTCCTTCCCTGTGGAAGAGGTATGTGGATGACACTTTCGTCATTTGGCCACATGGCCTCCCAGCATTGAACCACTTCTTGGACCACATCAATTCCAGACACCCATCCATCAGATTCACCATGGAAGTGGAGAAAGATGGTAAACTACCATTCTTAGATATTCTGTTTGAGAGGAGATCTGACGGATTCTTGGGACATTCTGTCTACAGGAAAGCCACCCACACAGATTCCTACTTGAAACCGGATTCCCACCACCACCCATCTCAAAATAATTCTCTCATCAAAACGCTATACCACAGAGCTCATGGCATTTCTGACCAACACCACCTGGCCAGTGAATTAAGACATGTACATCGGGCCCTCAGGATGAATAGATACTCTGACCGCACCATCCGCCAAGCTGTTTCTCCCACCATACAGAAACAGCCACATGAAACTCCGATAAAAACTATCACGTTGCCATACATAGCAGGCGTGACCAAAAAGATCTTCAAAATTCTAAACAAACATAAGATCCAAGTCCGATTCAGTACAGTGCATAAAATCAGTGATCTGATTCCATCTGTGAAGGATGTCGTTCCTGACTTACAGTATCCTGGAGTCTACAAGCTGAGTTGCAGTTGTGGTGATTGCTACATTGGAGAAACGAAACGTCATGTCTCTGATCATGTCCACGAGCACAAGTCAGATCTGAAACACGGCAGAACTGATTCTTCGGCCGTTGCCGATCATTGCTACAACTCTGTGGGCTCTCATGGAATTGTCTTTTCCGAGACCAAGGTACTCTGCAAACCTCCTGGCTACCATCAAAGGTTTGTCACGAAGCCATACAAATATACAAACACAGATATAATTTCAACCGTGATGATGGGTACAAACTGAGTAATCATTGGAAAGATGTGATTAACCATGCAAAAAAGATTTAACTACACATATTTGGACCATCTTATTTGGCAGACAACTATTCTTGAGTTACTGTCACCTTACCATAATAAAGGCTCAGTCATTTGTTATGTAGACTAGCCGTAGTGTCAAGCTGCACCTTATCATAATAAAGGCCCAGCCCTTTGTTATGTAGACTAGCTGTAGTGTCAATCCGCACCTTACCATAATAAAGGCTCAGTCATTTGTTATGTAGACTAGCCGTAGTCTCAAGCCGCACCTTACCATAATAATAAAAGTGGGCCGGTCCTGGCCCATCCCCCTCCCCCCTCAACCAGTATATATACGGGGTAGTATCCCTTGGAATCTCTCATTTACTTGATTACAGCAAGCGTGCTGTGACGGTTCCACCTGAAGACGGAAGCTTGTGTTGCCTCCGAAACGTCGTGATTTTTATTTTATTTTTATTTTACTTTTATTAATTTTGATTTTTTTACCTACGTGACTTTACCGAAAAAACCTAAGAATATGAATATTCCTAACCTTGTATGGTAGCGACTTTACCCATGGTATAGATTGTCCATGTAACTCCTTTTCAGCAAACTCGCTTTTTCATCCCGTCTCCTCAGACCTCTGATCATTGCCTCCTCTTCTACTGTTGCGATGTGGGTGTGTATATCCCTGTTCTTATTGTGTGGGTCAAAATCGGGAATTCTGACGAGAACTTTGTCCATCGATTTGAGGGTTTTACTGTTAAAAGAGTATTAGAATAGTTGGTCGTCGTCAGAGGAGTCATCGTCAGACGGGCTGTCACATTGATCTGTGCTGTGTCGGGCGTGTTTTAGTGGCGTTCATTTTTTTGGTGAGCTGTCTGGGCTGTGTCGCTTGTGTTGCCAATTCCCTGCAGTTTTTGCCTCTGCTCTTTGTGGAGCATATTCTGGCAACTTTATTATACGATTTTGCCTCCCTCTAGCTTCGGGGTTGTCAGTCCCATCTTTTTATTTTTATCTGTATCTCTCCATCCCTTCTCTCCAATTTTTCCTCATTCCACAATCTCTGTCTGCATGCCTGTGTGAGAAGGCATGAGTCCTGTCCTGCTTTTTCTGCAGTTTTTACATCGTGTTCGCCTTCGTCACATTTTATCCAGTCAATTAGTTCCCCTCGAGGTGTGTTAGTGTCCTCGATACAGCTCCCTTCCCATATGTCTCTCTGCCCTGTCTGTTCTGTAGCAGAACTGCCTGTACGTTTTAATACGAGTTTCCAGTATTCCGCAATTCATTAAAAAATTCCTCCTAATCCTAGCATCTCATGTGTGGCAGGAGCTACTCTGGCATTCCCCTTCATAGTGCATATAAAACAATTGCATCACAGAACGTAGTCAGTTTGACTCGAGCTATTCTGTTATTTTTCAATTCAGAGTGCGTATCTCTAACACAATTTATCACAGGATGCAATCGGTTCGATATGATGTTATCTTAATCCCACTGTCTTTGTTCCAACCTGCTATTCTGGAGTTTCGCCTCAGTGCGTTTTTTTTGTTTTACGCCCGTTTACAATCACAAGGCAATGTTGGATCACAATACTCTGGTTAACACGTAGTGATTCGTTCCTTCATCCATGCAAAAGACTGTCTGCGAGAGATCCCGGCGAGCCACCCATTATGTTGTATATGTCGGATTATGAAATTTTGATACAAATAATAAAAATGAATTCAATTAAAAAAATTGCGTGATTCGCATAAATTATGCCACGAACGGGTTCACGACGCCGGCTACATGTGGAGTGCTTCGAGGCAAAAGTCGGCGACTGCACGGCATTTACGCGGCGCTTCCGAGCGGCATATGAATCGCTCGATTGGGCGGGGAGCGACGCGCTGTGGGCCCTGCCGACGGCCATGGATGACGATGCGCTGGTGGCGTTCTACGGCATCCCTGCTAAGGTCCGCTCATCGCTGGCGGGAGCATTTGCGGCAATGCAGGACATTTACGAACTGCGGTTAGTCGCCAAGCAGAAATTTCAGTTGAGAAAGCGGGCGGACATGGAGTCTCCCCTCGCTTACCGCAGCGCACTGTTGGCTCTCGGCCAGGCGGCTTACCCAGCGATGGATCAAGCCGCTCTTGACTCTCTGGCCCAGGAGAAGCTGCTGCTGATGGCAAAGGAGCTGCGAGTTGTCCTTTCGCTTCCCAGCAACGGCGACGATGACATGTCGTCTTTGCAGATAGCCAGGAACATTCAAACCAACCTGGATCTTCGCGACGAACCGACGGCGGTGGTGGCGCAGCCTCTGGTGGTGTGCGCCAGAGCGGCCGGGTGCCCGGCGGAGTTGGAGGAGCCGGGGTCGCTTGCAGCAACGGCCGGATTGCCACTTGCGAGCCTGCCCCGCCGCCCCGAGATATACGGAGGTGGTGCGCAGCGGAAGTGCTACGAGTACAGATGGCGAGGACACTTCGCCCGGGACTGCTGGCGATGCAGGGGCGCTTTTCCAAGAGCGCCGGGCGACTACAACCGCAGATTTCCCACGTTCCGGGGTAGGCCTCGGCAAGGTAAGGTAATTTACCCTTTTTACCGGCGTTGTATATGTCGGGTTATGAAATTTTGTTAAAAATGAGAAAAATTAATCAACTTTAGCAAATGCGTAATTCGCATAAAATATGCTAATGTATATAACTATATGCATACATTATGATAAGCACGGAGATAATCATATTAATTTATGCGAATGCTTGCAATTATGTTAATGTGTGCAGTTATGATAATTAGGCTTAGCTTCGTTATCCAGAGTTGTATCAATCAGGATAAAACGATTATCTTTGATTAAACATTTATTGATTATCTTCGTGTGTTTATATTATGTTAGGTCTTCAAATTCATATCTCAACGCAGGATACTGTTCTTATAAATAAGAGTTTTGCATGGACTGAAACACTCAAACGCTTTTGTTAAGCAATTTTTATTCTAAACAAAAATATGACACTCTAATATACAAAGACGAAAGCATACGTCAATAGATTCATGAGCAGGATTATGCAATTAACGAAAATGAATGACTAAAACACTTCTAACAACCGTATTTATGTAACTCGACGGGCAGCAACTGCTTTGCACGATCAGTTGATATTGAACGCACCACCTTGAAATTGCAACCCTTTTCGAAACACAAAGATAACTTTTTGAAAGTCTTATTCGTGTGCGTGTTGTGTGTGCATTGTCTCCTTGTAATTTTTTTTTTTTTTAGAGCCGGGAGTTGTGTCGTTAGCTTGCGGGGGGTGGGAAAGGGGTCTACCACCAACAGCAGCTTCCCCGCCCTGCTCCCTCGCTCGGGCGTGTCTCTGCTCTTTTCTCACTCTCTCCACTGCTAGATGAGTGGCGTCGGCACGACGCTCGCCGTCGTGGTGCGCGATCATTTTGTCGTCGGATAGCACGCAGCTCCTCCACCGCTGGATGACGAGTCGGCACGACGCTCGCCGTCGTGGTGCGATGATTCCGTCGTCCACTGCTGGACGTCTTGTCTGTTCTCAGCGGGTGCTGGTCGATGTGTGTGTGTATTAAACACACGGCGCATTCGATGGCGCTCTCTCTCTCTCTTGGTGGCAGCTCCAGGCTTCTCCACTGCTGGATGATTGTTGAGTCGGCACGATGCTCGCCTTCGGCCGTGCCCAATAGCGCTCGCAGCTCATCCGCAGGTCGCCAGTGCTGACACTCTTTCTCGGTTGCTGGTCACACTCTCTCCCTTGCTCTGTGCTCTCTCCCTGGGCGGGCAGCTGCCAGCTTCGCGGTGGTGTCTCTCCCGCCCTTCCTCTTGGTTGCGCCAGCTTTCTCCGTGCTCTCTCCGTGATCTCTCTCTTGGCGTGCAGCTACCAGCTTCACGCGGGTACCCGGTGGCGCCTCTTCCGCCCTTCCTTCAGGACTGCGCTGGTCCAGGCTTTTTCCACTGCTCTTATAATCTCTCCGTGCCCTCTCCCTTGGTGTGCAGCTACCAGCTTCACGCGGGTACCCGGTGGTGCCTCTCCCGCCCTTCCTTCAGGGCTGCGCTGGTCCAGGCTTTTTCC
>CM025665.2:2003908-2026559 GCA_014621495.2 Entosphenus tridentatus
CTTGGCGTGCAGCTACCAGCTTCACGCGGGTACCCGGTGGCGCCTCTCCTGCCCTTCCTTTAGGGCTGCGCTGGTCCAGGCTTTTTCCACTGCTCTTGTAATCTCTCCGTGCCCTCTCCCTTGGCGTGCCGCCGCCAGCTTCGCGCACAATGTAGAATCAAACTTTTAGCGATACTCTGTCGGTCCATGCCGAACTCAGCCCCTAACGACCCCTCCTCGTCCCATCTCCCCTCGAGGCACGGCACCCATGGCTCCCTTGCGAGCCTCCCTCGCAACACTGCGTCGCAAGCCGTCACAAGACTGAGCACGACTCGAACCAGACTGCTCTGCTTGATATGCGTTTGTGTTTAAAACCCAAAACGTGAAAACCCCCCTCCCCTCTGCCCTCTCTGCGCATCTCTTGCGAGAGGAAAAAAAACCAACAGAAAAAACAGACATCCCAGCTATGGCAGGCACAGACCCCCCCTCGCGGCCCTTTGACCCCTTCTCCCCCTGAGTGAGTCATCCCGAGGCCAGACCCCTCTCCGGATTTTATGGCTGGCATGTTTGTGCCGAACCGTTGGAAGACAAAGGTGGCGGGGAGGTACTGACGTTTGCTGTTTTTGATGGCATTCCACGTTTAGCAGATTCCCGGCGTGGAATGTGACGAGTAGTGGGTTGTTTTCATTATATAATTAATATATATATTTTTGCCTAATTATGCTTAATATTCATTTTTGGAAAAAGGGGCATAAATACAACACCGGGTAAAAGGGTAAAGGTAAAAGGTAAAGATGTCGACATGCCAAGGGGTAAGGTAAAGGGTAGGGTAAAGGTAGCTCAGAAGAATCACCCGGTAGGGTAAAGATAGCACAAATTATTACCCGGTAAATACGGTACCTTGTTTACTGCTAAAAGCTCCGTCGCGCAGTCCATGGCCTACATTTAATAAGTAATATTTAAACAAACTTGATAAAAAAAAACTTTTATGAAATGTACGAGTAATGACAGAACTCCACGACTCCAGGAAGTGGCCCCGAAGCTTGCCACAACGTAAGGGACCGTGGTGATTTACAGCCAGCGTCAGTTGAGCGTGGACAATTAGACCCAAGCCGAAACATTACATAAAAAAAATGATTGTTTAAAAATAGATTTTTTTTATGATAGAATATAGTATTGTCATCAGTATGACCTAAGTATAGCAAGTTTTGCAGTCGATACCACATTAGGAAGTGGGTAAAAATTGAGTTTCAAGATTTGAGGATACAACAACAACAATAACGACAACAACGACAGACAGAGTGAGTTAAAAGAAAGCGTGTAAAATTGGAATAATCGAGAGCATTCTATATGATTAAAGCTCTCTACCTAGCATTTACCGTTATAAACCTTGTTCATGTGTAGTAGTTCCCTAGTAATTACCTTGTAATCGGGTAATTTGTATGGGGTAAGGGTAAAAGGTAGGGTAAAGGTAAGCTCGTTGCTTTTTACCTTTTATCTTGTAGCTTACCTCCTAAAGGGTAAAAGGTAAGGGTAGAGTGATTGTATTGTGCTAAGGTAAAAGGTAGGGTAAAGGTAGGCTCGTTTTTACCTTTTAACTTTTACCTTACCTTGCCGAGGCCTATTCCGGGGTCCACAGGCAAGTCGTGGCACATTCAATACACGGCCGTTTCTTCCACATCACCCATCCGCGCCACCTCACCCTGTTACCACTTATTCGTATGGGTCGCATGGCAATGTTGTATGGGGCGCGTTAGTACATCGCGTTTTGGGTGCTGCACCGGGTTCGTCGGACGTGATTGTGCTTGTTCAAGGGTTGGAGGTCAGGGTAATTGTCGATACGGGGGCTTCGGCGATCCTCATCTCTTTGCAAACTTTTCGCTCGTTGCCAACCTAGCTTCAGGCCTTGGAAACAGTTGATGGCCCATGTATAGCGGCTAACGGGGGTAGCCTGGGAATTTTGGGTCGCATGCTCGCTACAATTCAGATCGGAGAGGTGTGCGTGACGGGATACATTTTGGTTTCCACTGCCCTGGCTGTACCGTGTTTGTTGGGCACGGACTTTTTGCAGAGAATGACGCTCAAAATCTCTATAGAGAAGGGATGTTTCGAACTGCCATCGGGGAAATGTCTTACGTTTTTGGGAACGTCATCTAAATTCGCAACTTCAAACACCATGGTGCAGGCGGTAGTTAGTCACATGGTGGCCGTTCCACCTGCGACGCAGATGCTCGTGCCATTGCACTTGAAAAAAGGACTGCCTTTGGAAAACCCACGGGAGGGTATATTGTTAACACCGTCGAACGCTGTGTCATGAACGCCCTCCTTAGTCGGGGTTTTTACAATGGTGCCGGCGAATTGCGACACGTTCATACAGATTTTCAATACGGGGCATGAGCCCGTTGTCATTCAAGAGGGGACTACGTTAGCGTATGCGTCGGCAGCGCAGAACTCAGACGTGGAGGTGTGCTTGGCAGCGAGTGAGGGGGATGCTCTGCCACGATGTGATGAGGAACCGGACTGGTTATGGGAATTGTACGAGCGAAACGACGATTTGACACCCAAGCAGTGGTCGCGTCTCCGCAAACTGCTTTTGGAATTTAGGGATGTTTTTAGTTTGGGGAAATATGATGTTGGTCGTACGTCCTTGTTGCGGCATCACATAGAAACTAGAGATGCACCTCCGATTCGCCTAAATTCCCATCGTATAAGTCTGCTGGAGAAGATTTGTATTCGGAAAACGGTAGACGAGATGTTGGAACAAGATATCGTCTCTCTTTCCTCCAGCCAGTGGGGGGCTCCCATCGTACTGGTTAAAAAACGTGACGGGTCCCTGCGATTTTGCGTCGATTATCGCAAGCTCAATAAGATTTCGGTAGCAGATGCATACCCGCTTCCGTGCATTGATGACTCATTGGACGCCCTGTCCGGCGCAAAATTTTTCTCGACCCTCGACCTCTTGTCGGGCTTTTGGCAGTTGTCCCTAGACGAAGAGTCTTAGCCAAACACGGCCTTCTGAACACCGCAGGGATTTTGATTGAAAGCTTTCGTGACTGCAGGGATTCATATTCTTGGTTCTTTCGGTAAAGTCACGTAGAAGGGAGATAATAAAATAATATAAATATTGTTTTATATTTATATTATTTTATTATCTTTCTTCTACGTGACTTTACCGAAAAAAACAAGAATATACCGCAGGGATTGTTCCATTTCAACGTGCTTCCGATGGGGCTACACTCCATGCCGGCCACCTTCCAATGGCTAATGGAACTCGTATTATCCGTATTGCAGTGGGAGTCGTGTTTGATATACCTTGACGACGTCATTGTGTTCAGTAAAGATTTTGAAGGCCATTTGAAGCGGTTGCGTGTTGTGTTTGGCTGGGTGTGGGACGCCAATTTGAAATCTAAGCCCCAAAAGTGCCACTTGTTGAAGACGTCTGTCAAATATTTGGGTCATGTTGTTAGCGCATCAGGAGTCGCCACTGATCCGGACAAAACAAGCTGTGTATGCACGTGTCCAGTGCCAAAAACAGTGTCGGAGGTGCTTAGCTTCTAAGGATTCGCGTCGTACTACTGCCGATTTGTCAGAGATTTTGCCACAATTGCGAGGCCGCTGCATACATTGACTGCCAAGGGTAAAAAGTTCCTCCGGGGTGACGAGGAACAGCGTTCATTTGAGACGTTTTGGGACGCTTTAGCAGACGCGCCGCCACTCGGATATCCGGACTTCACCGAGATGTTTATAGACGCCAGTGATACTGGCATAGGTGCCGTCTTGTCACAGAAAACTGACGAGGTTGAAAGGGTTGTTGCGTACGGTAGCCGCGTGCTGTCCCCGGCAGAGCAAAAATATTGTGTAACGCGCAGGGAATTGTTGGAAAATTGTACACTACGTTCAGCTGTACCGACCGTACTTGTATGGTAGGGATTTTCTGGTTCGCACTGACCACGCGGCGCTGTAATACTCCTTGCGGATTGACCAGCCCTCGAGCCAGATGGCCCGTTGGCTCGAAATCTTGCAGGGATACTGCTTTACGGTCCAACACAGAAAGGGGATGCGTTATGTCAACGCTGACGCTTTATCGCGATTGCCTCAGCCGTCAGGCTCGTGCAGATGTACTGAGGGTTTGCTGCGTTGCGGTCCGCCGCTGCAGGGCATTCCGGCCATGGCCACCGCAGCCGATTCGGACCCAGCTGATGGGGTCCCCGCCGAGGGGTCCGGCTTACTGGGGTTATCGCTGGCTTGTTGGACGTGCCTACAGGTGAACGATTCTTCATTTTCCAGAATGAGGCTTCGGGCCTCCCGCTCTAAAGGGTCGGAAGATCGCCCCTTCCTTCGGTTTGTCGACGATTTCCTCGTGCGGTGGGACGTCGTACTGCAGACATTATGTATTGTTGTTCCGTTGTGCTTAAGGAGCAAGCTCATTCGTGAGATGCACGAGAAGCTGATGCATTTGGGGGAGAAGAAAACCGCGCTGACCTTGTGTAATGATTTTTACTGGCCGGGTATGCAAAACGACGTTCACCTTTTGGCTAAGTCCTGCCACGAGTGCGCGCGGCGAAAGGCGCCGGCGCAACCATATCGGGTACCATTGCAATCAATACGAGTTTCCCGCGTAAACGAAATTGTCGCCCTGGATATTTTGGGCCCATTCCCCGTCACCCCGCGGGTCACAAATATTTGCTGGTGGATGTCGAGTACCTCACTCGGTGGCCTATGGCATGACCGCTGGTGGACCAATCAGCGGAGTCGATCGCCGAGGCCTTCCTGCAGGGATACGTCCCTGATAATACAGCGCTCAGAGAACCTGCTCACCAATCAGGGCACGAAAAAGATTCGAACGTCCCCATAGCACCTGCAAACCGACGGGATGGTCGAGCGCCTGCATAGGACGCTGACGTCTATGTTGTGCCAGCAGGTTAATTCAGCACAAACTGATTGGGACCTATACGTTCCGGCGGCCCTAGCCACTTACAGGTTGGCCCCACACGCCTCGACGGGGTATTCGCCATTCTATTTAATGTATGGTCGGGAACCGGAGGCCCCGGCCCTGGTCAGGTTGGGCGTGCATGTACAGGGGAGGTCATCGGCAGTGCCTGCCCCCATGCAGGTGGCATTAGACCGTCTGAAGGAGGCTAGAGAGGCCTCGTTGAGTAACACAGAGAGAAGGCAGGCTGCCAATGAACGCCTGCACGGCACACAGTCTCCACGAGAGCCCTGGCGTGTGGGGGATAGGGCTTGGCTGCACTGCCCTATGGTGCCGGTGGGCGCATCACCAAAGTTCTATCGACCCTGACAGGGTCCCGTTGAAATCGTGGAAACTCGCCGAGACCAGAGTGTACGAATTCGCTGCGGCCAGCGCTTATGGCATGTTCACCCGTCAATTCTTAAGAAATGTGTCTCTCCACATGATGCGTCATCTCCCATCCTGGAACGGCCTGTATTGGATGTGTCCGACGAACCTGTGGTGTGGCGGCATGTGAACGCACCTCAGCAGTCTACCCCCGTGTGTCTGAAGGACCGTCGCTATTGACTCGGGAGAGGCTATCTGGCAGGCTCTCTGGCCATGTGCCGGTTGACCAGCCGCGACCTCGTGAGCCGCTCCAGGGCGCATGGGAGTGGGATGCGGTTACGCCAGCCAATAACCACCGTCACGAGGGCGGGCACGCATCGAGGGTGGAACGCAGCCCCGTGCCAACAAAGGAATGTTCCCCACCCTTGTCCCCTGTCCATCCAGGCAGGGGTGATGGACCGGCTGCGGGAACCCGTTCTCGAGGAAGGACTTTCCGTTAACTTCGATTGAAGCGCTGTTGTACTGTATCCGTTGTTGGGGGGGACTTTTGTAATTGTGTTGGGGGGTTTTTATGGAATGTTCGCCCGTCCACTGGTCGCGCGTTACGTTGCTTGTGCTTAGCCGGGACGGATAATTCTTTATCACGGGGGGGGGGGGGGTGATGTAGTGCTGTGTGCAGAGTCGCTGTGTACGAGGTCTCTGAGTGAGGAACTGCTGTGTGCGGAGTCGCTGAGTGCGAAGATGCTGTGTGCGGAGTCACTGAGTGCGAAGACGCTGTGTGCGGAGTCACAGAGTGTGAAGACGCTGTGTGCGGAGGAGCTGGGGGCAGAGCTGCTGAGTGCAGGATAAGTGAGGTGCAGAATAGATAAGAGCGGGGAGAGTTAAGTATATGTGACCATGCAAATAGTTATAGGAGTGCCTATAACTGGCACAAGAACAGGTGAATCAAGTGTAAGCAGGTGACTTGTTACAACGTGTCGTTGTGAGTCATTTTTGAAGACACTACACATTCATTGCACCGTTATTGAAAATTTGCGAGGTTTTTTTTGTATTATTCGCGGGTATCCAACAAGAATTCGTTCGGCTTGAGAGTAGCGTGGACGGTGAGAGTGAGAAAAGTTGCCCACGCGATGCCACTTTCCATCTGAGTCGGCCTTTATGTGCTGCACGTGTCACCCGCGAATATCAAGGACTGCTGTGCAAACGAGTTAGTTTTATTGTTTTGTTCTAGATCCCCATCATTATAATGGGAAAAATGCCCCAGTGGTTGTAGAGCCTCCAATGGAGATGAGAAAGATCAAAATGGATACCAAGACAATGAATGTCAAGACAGGTGAACTTCATGTGGGTGAGTGGAGTTGTCTCCTCACAAGCAGCATCACGAACCCCACGCAGGGAGGAGTCACGAGGCCAAAGAGTCCGGCCCAGATGCAGTACCTGCATGTCCCTGCGGGCCGCCTCCATCCACCTCACGGTTGCTTCCGCCTCCGTGCTCTTCTGCAGCATCACTCGCGCCTCCTCTCCTACTTGGATCTGTTAGAGACGCCACGGGAGGAGACTCCACCTCAATGGATCCTCCACAGGGATGGTCCTCATCTACAGGCAGTTACAGCCCCAGTGACAATTTCTCACCACACAAGCCCCCAATACTAGCACTGCAGGTTCCTTGTGTAATAATATTAGAGTCTGCATGCGGTGTGAGGGGACTATTGGCCACGGGATGTAATGACAGGGAAGCTTACAGTAAGAATGCACTCGTGGCCACGGGAGGTAATGACATGGAAGTCAGCCTACAGTACTAAAGCAATAGTGGCCACGGGAGCTAATTACAGGGGTATCAGTCGTGAGTGCAAAGGGACTGGTGGCTACAGGAATATTCGAGAAGGAAGCATGGTCAAGGTGACGGATGAGGACGGTAGGGTCCGCCGGTAGAGCGAGCGTCCAGACTCAGCGAGAATGATCGAGAAGGGGGGCATAACCTCGGTTGATATATAAGGGAGATGCGTGGGAGACTCGGGGCTGTTGCAGTGGGGTCTCTGCCTCATGTAAAATGAACGTGTCTGCAATAAAGTGCTATGTCAAGTCATCACTACACTTGTTTACGAGCTCCTCGCCCACAAGACCTCTGTCTCTTTCCCAGTCACACATTTTTTCTGGACTGCCTTCTCCTGGCTAACCAGGGTAGGGCGCCTCCTCGATACCCACGGGAAGTGAGTTTCGCGATATCTCCGTGTGATCCACAAACCATCGCAGCCTCCACAGTGCTGGATTACATGCCACCACCGCCCACATATGTTGAGTTTTCAGTCCAAAGTTGGCCAGTCTGGTGAGCAGAGACCACCCAAACTTCATCCGAGTAACACAAAGTGGATATCCAACGGTACAGAGAGGGAAGGATAATAAGGACGACAGCACTCGACACTTCCACCTTAGACCACAAGTAATGTGAATCATACCCACAATGCGTAGTAAGACTTGAGCCCTCACAATCGTAATCCTAACCCTAACTCTATCACATAACGCAGCCTCGTTTAGATTACAATTATGTCATAGGACCTCCTTTGCCAGTACCAAAATATGAGAATAGGTTTTCCCCTTTTTTCTGGCAACAAACAGGTGTTAAGATGTTCTGGTCTAACACCGTTTTGATACTAGGCTCAAAAGAAAGCTGTCTCTGCATATATTATCAGAGTATGTTTATTGTTTGCATTCTGACCACAAGTTTGTGGTTAATGCAGACATGATTCCTTGTAAAAGGTTTCAGTTTGGTGTTTTAACATCTTAGTACCTGTTTGTTGTCAGAAAAAAGGGGAAAATCTATTCTCATTATAGTTATAATTAATATTTATCTTATTCACCCAGGAAAGTCTCACTAAGTCTCATGAAACTTTTTCAGGAGGGTCCGACCAAGTTTTTCACAGTGAGGAGCGATGTTGCTACTGCTGCTGCTGTGTGAATCCAGTTGTGCGAGTTTCTATATAATTATTTAACATTGGGATGTTTTGGCCATTACCAGTGACATTGTGCGGTGTGTATCTGTCAACGATGGGAGAAATCTCGAGAACCCGGAGAAAACTCATGCAGTCCAGCGAGAGAATATACAAACTCTACACACATACTCACCGACTCCCACTAACAGCACCTATCCCGGCCTCCTTGGTCTCCCTAATGCTGATGTGTACACATACCACAGCAGATACTTGTTTCAGGATGAGTAAATCTTAGGCAGACCCGGGCCCAGGTTCAATGACAACTGCGGCAGCCTCTGTCAAACCAGCATTTGTGCTTCAGTGGTTTCAGGAAATGTCCAAACAATTTAAATCCTATCAAAAATGTAAAGTTGAATACCCATCGTCTGTTGTATATGTCGGCCGTGAGTGGGAATTAAACTCGGGTCGCCGGGTTCATGGCACATGATGATAACTGTTGCACCACCGCTCCCTACCCCTGCCACACACTCTCTTTAATTCAGTAGTGTACACATTCCTAGGGCTCTTTCATATTCACAGTGTCACCTAACTCCGAGACTCCCATTCACCCCCCCCCCCACATCCCTCTGTGTTTTGCTGGCCACTCACTCACCTTCCTCGCCTCATGCCCCTCTTGCACCGTCGTGGCCCCTGTGACCTTCCATCAGCGTGCAGACCACGCAGATCAGACTCTCGTCCGTCTGGCAGAGAAACTTCAAGGGCTCCTTGTGCTCCTGGCACTCGACGAGCTTCATCCTCCGGAGATTGTCCACCACGTCTGACAGGATGACATTCTTGCTCAACTCGGGTCCCTGCGGGTAGCGCCTCCGACACGTAGGGCAAGTGTAGCGATCAGGCGCTCCCTGCGTCTCCCAGGCCGTCTCCACACAGGACTTGCAGAACGTGTGGCCGTAGAGTAAAGTCACGGGAAAATCGAACAACTCTATGCAGATACAGCACGAGAAGTCGATGTTTTGGAGACTTGGAGAAGCCATTGCGTTCTTAGTTTGCTAGCGAGATAAACTGTACAGCAGGGCTATTAGTAAAAAAAAACGACGAATGTAACAAGTTATAAGGAACCCCACACCTTGGATTGGAATACGCAGGTTTCTGAAAATAAGAGCAGACCCACTGGTCCGGTTTGAGCGAATAATCAGCGTGAGGCATTCAATTTTCTATTGCACTTTGTGTGGATAGTTTTCTGTACAGTACCACACCAAACATTAATTTGCGTCATTGTGAAGAATACAAATAACAAATTAATTAAGCAGACAATTTGCCTCTTCTGTGGGTCTCTGCACATGAAACAATATAACGTTTTTTTTCACATCCCATCATCCGTAAGGCCTTTCTTATGGGAAGTGTGTATACTTAATCGGAGTGCAGCATTGATTCACCACAAGCACATCTCTGGACAGGTTTTAAGTTTCAGTGTCTTATCGCAGTCACGCTCGCTTGAAGCAATACTGGTGAACTGCCAGATGTGTATAGGCAAGGACTGCTTTCGACATTCAGTGTCTCATCAACAGAGCCGTGCTTGCTTTAACCATTGGTTAAACACAAGCAACATTCAAGATCAATTTCGACATTCAGTGTCTCGTCGCCAGGCTAGCTTGAAGCAATGCTGGTCAACTGCCAGATTTTTATTGGCAAGGAACCCTCTGTTTGAATTTACTCCGATGTGGCTATGCGGTCGGATGTGAGACACCACTGTGTGTGTACAGGGTGTTTACTATGCACGCTACTCGGCAGGCAGTCGTCTCCTCGTGCAGTTTCACTTTCTGAGCCCTTTAAAACGCATCCACCACATCAAACGTGTGAAACCTGTGCCTTAAAGGTATTTTTTTATTCCATAACCCTAAATTGCAGTTCAAAATGTACTGCATGAACTAATGCCAATTATGAGTCTCACACGTAACCTGGAGAGTTTATTACGGAGATATGTTGATCCAAGATGCAGGAGACCAAGGGCTAACAATTGGGGCAAGGTACATCTTTGCACCTGGAGTTTCGGTCAACATTTTTTTCTCGACATTATTTTTTGTATTGAGCATCAGGCCCATTAAGATTTGTTTTGAGGAGGGTCCTTCCACGTTTTTCGCAATGCCCATTGAATCATTTACAGGTAATTTTATATTTGCATTGGGATATTTTGGTCAATACTAGTTACAATGTCTGTGTTTTAGCCATTTATAAAACCGGGTAACCCGGAGTAAACCCATGCAGAACAGAGCGAGAACATATAAACTCTGATTAGAAAGGCACCTGAGTCGGAAATCGAACCTAGGCATTTCGTACTGTGACGCATATATTTTCATTGCGCCACCTTGCCATGCATTATTCTGTGTGCATTTCTGCAGGTAGTGACTGTATTTGTATTCATCACACAACAACAACAATAGCCGCCATTCAGTTACATCACCACGGCACTTGTGCCAGGGCAGGTGCACTCAGAGGTCAAATGAAAGTGTCTAAGGCTCGATGACAGGAGGTGACGGCACAGACCCAGGTGCTATGGGTTGATTGACTAAGATGACTGTCAGATGCTGCATCTTATCTGCCAGGCACTGGGATAATTGCCTCCAACTTCCCAGTTGCATCCTTCATGAGCTTCCTCCATAGAGGCCAATCTTGACACCACGGGTACCAGTGTTCGGCAAGTCCCACTCAGCTTCAGATCCTTCTGTGCCACATCAGTTCAACTCTAGCCAATGACACGCCCACTTAGCCCCCTCTATCCAGCCAAACATAAGCTTTTTGGGCATGCGGTGGCTGAGCATGCGAGCTATGTGATCCAGCTAACACATCTTTGCCCACTGGAAGAGCTCACTAAAGGGAACGTGTCCGGAACTTTCAGTGCAGATGGTCCATTAGAGGGGTCCACTATTTGCAAGCATAGAAAAGGGAGGGCATGACTGTGGCCAAGAAACCTGAAGCGTCGTGTGGAGCGACAGACCAGGTAGCATCCACACAGCGTTACGCAACCAATGAAAATATAATGCCATTCGACTGATTTGGAGTGAGACCTCTGTTGTCCAACCAGAGCTGGTCATAAGCAGACTGCCCAAGTATGAAAAAGTCTCCAATTTCTCCACAACTGCTCCGTCAACAATGGAGAGTTGAGGGGGTCGAGTGTTTTAAGGCACAAAATACCCAGGCGGTTGCTTAGTTTTGGTGGGCTCATGGTGACATCAACTGTTCGTGGCAAATTTCGGGTTCTGCAGCAATTCTTCCAACTCCTTTTCCGAGTGAGCAGCAATTGCTAGATCATCAGCATACATAACATGGTTGACGGATAGGGAGCCATCCCTCGACCACACCCATTGCATTGCATTGTACCAGATGGAAATTCCTCCGATATAGCCATGAAAATATCGAACTACGTGGTCGAAGATGATATAATGTAGGAGCCAGCGGACATCCTTGTTGCACCAAAAGGTGAACAGGGAATGGCTCTTACTCCTGGTAATGGAGCTTACTCGAGCCTCCCCACTATCATGAAGATCCTTAATGATTGTGTAGTAACTAACTTGGAGACAATAAGACTTGGAGGCACTTCTTTATTTAGCGAGCACCATCGGGATAACACACTTAATATTAAGACCGTCTATTATCGGCGGCACTACTTAGTTAGAACAGTTGATTGGCTGTCTGACCAGCGGCGCCCCGAAATTGTGAAGACGGAGATGACCACGAGAATAATGGTGACAACGTCGAAAAGAAGAGAGACGATGGACTTCAGCAGCACGACGGGGATCCCACTCTAATAACAGCCACGAGGTCCCCCACAGGGGCTCCTTTTATACTCTCAGTGTGGCCTCGCTCCGCTCTGGCCACGCCCCCTCTCTGGAACCTACTAGTGGGTTTCCGAGGCTTCCCGATGTGCCTCCTCTGTGACCTTTCCCCTAGATGTCCCCCTCTTGTGTCTTTCATGGCCTGCTGATGTCAGCACTGCTGTACACCGCAGATCCCATTTTTTGCCAGCAGCCAGTGATATGCCACTAAAATTGTATGCAGAGAAGCTGAGACTAGGAAAGCATGAAGACAACTCAAAGCCCGGGTCTGTTGATAGTGTCACAGGCTATGACTTATTAAATAAATCAGAAATATAGGTCCTGTTGGAATCCCATACACCTCTGCTGTATCAAACGGACACAAGATATGGCATCTGTGCAGGACTTCCCTGATCTGCAACCACATTGGGTCTCTCCTCAGTGTGCCTGGCAAAGCGATGATGAATAATCCAGTCTAGGACCTTGTCGTGCACACCGAGGAGGGTAATGCCCCTCTAGTTGTTACAATCTGTGCGTTCCCCCAATTTTTTGGAACCCATCCTGTGGTTTAGACAGTTGTGATGATGTCATATATGACACTCTGAATAGCTCCTTATACTTCCTCAACAGATGGTAACTCAGCTAACCACTCACAAGAGGTGGCTACTTCTGTAAATATTTGAGGCACGGCAGCGTGGTGTCCCCACCTTTATCTATGACGTTATCAGGGCTGAGGGAACTTTCCTCCCCCAAGACTTCACAGAAATGCTCTGCAAACGAGCAGAACTTTTCCTGGGGGTCGGGGATTAGATCACCATTCTTTCCATTAAGAGCTGTGATAGGTGAGGCGCTGCAAGTAACGTGTTTGATTAATTCAAAAGTAATTTGTGAGCACGGGCTACTGAGACATTCCATTCCCTCAAACCCACACCGACAAATGATTTTTGCAGTTCTGCATTGTGGTAAGCCTCCTCATTCTCTGACATGGGATGTTGTAGACGACGGGATTGCGCCTATTGTTTCTCTTAGCCAGCTAAATAACTTCCTATTTTAGGTAGAATCTATGAGGAGGTCTGAAATGCATACCTTAGACCAGGCTACTGTGGGTTTGAATAACATTCTAGGTGGACACCCACCACTGGAGTTGAAGAATAGCAGGCGCATCTTACAGATGACAATCTAATGGTCATTTGGCAGATCAGCTCCACAATAGGTCCCAGTGTCAAGGACATAGCTATATAGTCGGGCAGATGTTCTTACTTGGACCAGCGTGCATCCATGATGTTGTATGGATGTGCCAATGCCGGTATAGCATGTTGGTAATACAAGCCCATGGGCTGCACCAAAGTCTGACCGTACTGTGTAAGGTAAGTGGTCTGTTGTTTTCGGCCTTTACATACGTGTAGTGTAGTAATAAACGCGGAGCTGATGAGAGGCATGTGTGTAATGGAGTGGCGCATGCGCAGCTGATGAGAGGCACGTGTGGTAATTGAGTGACGCACGTGCAGCTGAGGCGAGGCGTCTGTGTGTGGGCCGCGGATTGGCTGTCGGGCAGATCCTGGAAGGTAGGCGGAGTCTAGTTGGGAGAATATCAGCCGGCGTGCGGGAACGCATGGGGTTTTTCTTCTTTGGCCTGAGCAGGTGTGGGTGGTGTAGGAGATAGTAGGGGTAGCTAGTAGGGATTAAGTTGTACCACGCGTGGTGTTATGTGTGAAGCAGTGGCGGCTCCTGCAAAATCTCTCAGGGGGGGCAAATGTTTGGATGATTGATAAGGATAAGGTCCACCCATGCAATGGATAAATTAACAGCTTAAGCATGTAAAGGCAACTTCACTACTTTAATATTAATGAAAAATAAAGTGACTCTTACAAAACATCTCCTAGTTTGTTTCTATACTCACTATTATTACACTGCTTACATTACATTACTCGCTTAATACACTGCTTACCTTTGTAGATACTTGTTTTATTTTTAAATTTGGTCTTGGTGGCCCTAACTCTTTAATTGACAATTTACCCTGATTACTACGACGGCTGAATGGTATTTCTTTTAATGACACGATAGAATTAACTGCGTTCGCCATGACGTTGTTCAAGTTCAACTGGCCTCAACTCGCGAGATGTCCCAACAGTCTCTCGTTCTCTTTTTTATTTTTTTCATCACATTTGATAAAGATATTAAAGTAGTGTTTCATTTTTTCTTGTTCAAATTCAAAATTGTTTTCAAATATCATTTGTCACGTAATCTTAAAGGTTTTAATAGTGTATGTTTGTTCCCACCAATCGCTGCACAAGTTAAGGATACGTCATACTTATGATGACGTAAGCACGTTAGTGCGAGCCCTCCCGGAATCCATAGAGAATGCATTGCAGTTCCTGCAGTTCGAAAAAAAACATCTTTGAATGTAAGTCTATGGGAACACTCTGGGCGATTCTCAGCCAGAGTGAAATCGCCCAAAAAGAGGCGGTACTCCACAGCACGTGACATGACGCTGATTGGACTATATCCAGAGGCACAGTAACGGCTAGCGTAACTCTGTGGTTGAATGAGCTTGTGAATGTGATTGAAAAAGTCCCTTTCACACTTTGGTGGTGCGTCGCCCAATCGCCCTAATGAAGATACCGCCCCTGGTGTGAAGTGTAGTGTGCGCTCATAACTGGCGTGAAAGGAGATTAATAAAAACTGAGCAGGTTTTATGTTACCTTCCCTTCGAGTGAGTTCCACACTTCGTATAATAGGGAGTGGTTATCACTTTGCGCAATGAATCCAGTGAGCCGAGTTCAATTCCCGCTCATAGCCAACACCAGTTACGATTATCTGAACTGGTCCTGGGCCTCCCCTAGGTCGGCACAGCCTCAAATGAATGCCTGGATTTGTGTAAACGTCATTAGGGGAGACAAAGGCAGCCGGTTGTGGTGCTGGCCACCCCACCCCCTCATAGCCAAACGTTCTAATCGTAGGTGCGAGGGAAGGAAAACAAACTAAGCAAAAAAAAAGCAGTTATAAAGAAATTACTTGTCAATGAAGATGATTTAAACGTGCATCACTAGTGGCTTCCTAATATCAAAAGGAAGGGCGTTCCAGATGATCGCAAAAGAGCATCTGAAAGTGTGAGATGGGTTCAACGTGTTTGATAGCAAACGTTAACAAACGTGAAGTGTGCATAACTCAGCTGCGTGAATATCAAACACGTTGAACCCATCCCAGTCATGTTATTTGAAATATGTGGAGTGTGTTGTATAGAGGCACACACTGGAGTTGGAGGCAACACGTTTATTTAACAACTTCCCAACAGGGTAACTCTAAGCGTAAACTGGGTCAACATTTAGGTGATAACTACACAGTTAACTATGTAAGTAGCGGGTTAACTACACAAATGGGGTCAATCCGTATACACGCTGCCTGACCCACGATGCCGAGCGAAGACCGAAGAGCCGTAGCACCCAGGGTTGATTCCACAGACGAGCCCCGGTCACTCTCGGGGCTTTCCCTTTATTTCCCCCCCCCCCCGAGCGCGGCCTCGCTCCGCCTTCAGCCCCATTTCCACTCCTATGACAGTAGCTGGCACTATGCGCCATAGTGACATCCATAACATCAATACATCACCAACCCCCTCTAAAACACAGCCGTCCCGGCTGTCAACCCCCCATGAGATTTGTAACAAAAATAAACTCGAGGAGCAAACCACCAATGATAAAAAGCAATAACTACAGTAATATATATTCAATAACTGTAACAACCAAAAGGGGAGAATAATAAAGAAAAATAGTTTCTACAAAAAGGGTTTCGAAAGGAACCCATCAACAAAATAACAAGGCTCGAAGAAAAAAACATGTAGGCACTGCGAACGCGCCGACGTGACTTACCAGGCAGCAGCACAACCCCCACCCCCGCATGCGTCACCACACACAGCACGAGATGGGCCAGGATCAGCCAATAACCCATCTGGCTCGCGCGTAAGACCACAACACATGGTGTAGAGAAGATTTGCTTGCTGACAAGGGTCACTTAAACCGTGCAGTTTTGAAGTGGGTCCTCGTCGCCGGACCCCCAAATGAGGTGAGTGTGGGCTTGCCGGGGGTCCCAGAGACAGGTGGAAGATGGCCTAATGGGCGTGGCCCCTCCAGGGAGGAAGAAAGCCTGGCCTTCTCGATCTTGCCAGAAGCTCTCGGCTCCCTGTCACGTGTCCCTCGAGCCCCTATGGCCCGCTTGCATTGTCAATCTATGGTCTGGTGGCCGAGAGGACTTCCAACGTGCGTTTACACTCTTACGACAGTAGCTGGTGCTAAGCGCCATAGTGACATCCATAACACCATTACAGATGCACACAGTTGGCGTTACGTTACCGATCGCATGTGAGAAGTAACACGATAAGTGTCCATAGTTACATGTAGTTTATTGCAAATAACTGCGTACATTAAAAATTCCACTTGCTTATACTCCCCCCATAGATGCATTGCAGTTAGCATTTGGTGAATAATATTTGGTAAGATATGATATATGATCACAGTTTATGTTTTGAGACTGAGAAATTTACGTGATTACAGTTGATTTCTGCATACGCTTACCAGATCCCAATTTTGCTATGGCACTAAAATCACAATACAGGTAAATTCATGAAATCCTTGCATTACATGGTATTTTATTATTTACATTATTTTCTTAAACCAACAACTAATAGCAAACAACAGTAAAAATACATGTGTAAGACTTGAGAAGCACGCATCACGTGTTGGATTGAAATACGGACACGCGGTGGACAGTGAGGGCAAACGGGGACACAGGGCGCGGGGCGACATACTGTTGTTGTACCAATTAAGGTGGCATGGTTATTAAGGGGGGCCTGCAGGTGGCCGGGGGTAATCGAGGACGCAGGCCGGTGATTGGACGAGAGGTATGGGTGTCGGGAATTGGCGCCGCGGTGTCTACAACAACAACACCACGTGAGGCTGGGGGCTGGGGGCGAGTAACGAAGCGGGGGATGGTCCAATTAATTAAGGGGAATTGGTTCAGGAATAAAGGGAATGAGCGTGGGGAGAAACGGGAGTTGGTTGGTGCCTGGGACGAGAGATGGACAGAGGAAGAGACGGAGCAGCAGACAAGAGAGTATAGTGTAAGGTAGCAGTGGACAAAGAGAGTATTGTATAAGGTAGCAGTGGACAAAGAGAATACAGAGTATGGTAGCATCGGATAAAGAGAATACAGAGAGAGTAGCAGTGGACGGAGCGAGTACAGTATAGGATAGCAGCGGAGTAACGGACCTTGGTGGAGAAAGCTACGACGGAGTGGGACCGCAGAGAGAACAAAGAGCGGCCGAGCTGGAGAGAGAGAGAGCAGAGAGGACGGTCGCTGGAAGAGAGCGAGCGAAGCCAGCAGAGCGAGCGAACGGAGGGACATTGAGTGATGTTGATGAGGAGGTGTGAGTTGAAAAGCACGGAGGGACATTGAGTGATGCCGACGGAGGAGATGTGAACTATACGCGTTAATAAAGAACCGAGAAAGACAAAGAAGCTGTCGCGTCAGTACGAGTCCTACACATGCAACAATTACTGTAAAGACGATAATTATAACATTTTCAGCAGTCACCAAATGTTACATTTTCCCAAGATGTACACGTATTTAAAATCAGGCCTAGATCGTAAATATCAGGCGATCCAAATATTTGTTTGTATTAATTTCAAAAACCCTGTTAGTGACGTCACTGATTGACATCCCTTCCTTCCCAAGTGTTTGTCACGTGACATCAAGTGACATCACAAGTCTAAGACATCTTGGTTTTTTCGGTAAAGTCACGTAGAAGGGAAGTACTAAAATAATAAAAATAATAAAACATAATAAAATAATTCTCACGACGTTTCGGACACAACGCAAGCAGCCGTCTTCAGGTGAAACCAGGTCTGTCGAGGTCTGATTAGTTATTTTTATATCCAAAATTGTTCCCTCATATCAAAACAATTCTAACTAAGGAGCATATTCTTCACATGGCTTCACTCTTCGCTCAATAATGAGGCCGCATGCAGAATAATTATCTGGATGTCAAAAGATGTATTATTGAGATGGCGTGTGTGAGGAAGGCATACATTTTTTCTTATCATATCGAGCAATTTTGCACAATTTCCGCAATGATAAATGTGCACCGTGCCTGGTTCATTTTGATGACGGACTTCCTATGCCATGGCAATTGTGGGGGTTGGTTGACCATACTTAACTGCGCTGACCACTATTGATTGGTGAAGGCAGGGAGAGGGGAGCTGAGGACCATTTCAGATATCACTTAACTGTGATGTTAGCTAGGTCTCCCACTCGGGTTTCAGGTTCATAGAGCAATGCGCTAACCTTAAAGAGGTATCCTTCAAATATATATACTCGATGGGTTTTTCTTTGGGTGAAATTAAACATAATTTATATGTATCCTCAAACCTCTATTCGAAGATTAAATTCACCGGTTTCAATGTTTCCCTTCGGCAGGGACCATGAGGTTTATTCCTTAAATCAAGAGATATGAAGCTATCACAAAGAGAAGGAATGCCGCCGTTAGAGCCATTGCGTTTGCTCCAAGATTCCACGCTTTTCCCGAGGCCGGTTTTATGGACTGGGTTTGGGTCGCATCAGGTTTGATTGTGGGTGTCGCGTTTGACACAGTGGCATTGGTGAGTTTGGAGGTTGCTTTAGAGACAGTGGTAGTATCAGACTCTGATTTTCTAGTAGTGGTGGATGTCCCATTAGAGGAAGTGGTGCTAGTTGTGAGCATTTCTGTGTTTGTATTGACAGACTTTGCTGTGGATGTGGATACCCCATTGGATGAAGTAGTACTGGTTGTGGGTGGTGCTGTGGTTGTATTATCAGACTTTCCTGTGGATGTGGACATCCCATTAGAGGAAGTGGTACTGGTTGTGGGTGTTGCTGTGGTTGTATTATCAGACTTTGCTATGGATGTGGACGTCCCATTAGAGGAAGTGGTCGGGGTTGTGGGTGTTGCTGTGGTTGTATTATCAGACTTTCCTGTGGATGTGGATGTCCCATTAGAGGAAATGGTAGGGATTGTGCGTATTGCAGTGCTTGTATTAGCAGACTTTGCTGTGGCTGTGGATGCCCCATTGGAGGAAGTGGTACTGGTTGTGGGTGTTGCTGTGGTTGTATTATCGGACTTTGCTGTGGATGTGGACGTCCCATTAGATGAAGTGGTCGAGGTTGTGGGTGTTGCTGTGGTTGTATTATCAGACTTTGCTGTGGATGTGGATGTCCCATTAGAGGAATTGGTAGGGGTTGTGGGTGTTGCTGTGCTTGTATTAGCAGACTTTGCTGTGGATATCGATATCTCATTAGAGGAAGCGGTAAATTCCTTTGTCTGTGTAACAATAACACTACTCGGGGATGAATTCTCCGTCACTGTGATTTGAGGTGAATATTCACAGGTCTGATCAAGGCATGCATAAACACTCAAAACAGCAATCCCCGGCTCGGAGAATGTGACAATGAGGTGGCCTAGCTGCGTTTCGGAGTTTCCGACGTAGGAGGTGAACCACGCGTTCTCCGTTGGCAGAGCTTGGGCTTGAGACCTAAAGTCAGTCACATTTACTTTCAGAGACGTATCGAGCTGAGTGTCATAGTGCACATAAACCCAGCCGGAAACATTGGAGTGCACGGTGAGGACAGTGTGAAGAGAGTTTTCTGCTGCGCGTGCCACCCTTGCGTGGGTCACCTCCGCAGTGGTGACGTCGGCGTAGCGGAGGTCCTTGCTGTCGTACAGCCTGTCTGGGTAAGCAATGCCGCTGGAAAGCGAGTCGGTCACGAGGAAGTCAAGCAGCCCATCATCTCCGTCACCTGCCGATTGAGAGCCACGAGAAAAAGAACAAGAAAAGCAATCGCCCGATGAAGCTGGTTGTTGTAATTCACCAGAAAACGTTAGAGTTCTCAAATTGTGAATGTTGTGGGTTTACGCTCCAACACACCGGTGCGCTCAACCAATTGGCACGCATTGTTTACGTGACAAACCTGACTAATTGGCTGTGTTGGGTGGTGGTGGGTTAGGAACAAATTTATATTTATGCGACTCAACCCAAAACTACCTTTATTATGGATTGTATTTCTCTATCAAGTTGCCCCATTACAGTTGGTAAGCAAAAAACAGCACGATCAGAAATTGCGCAACCTTCCACCGAATCCGACCTGCAGGGAGATGCGCGTTCCATTGCCCCAAAGTTTGAAAATCGGATTGTAACAATATTGTTGCATCGGATTACGTCCGGTCTACATTTTTAAAGTAGACAATAAATCACAATAACTTAATGTGCAGGGAAACGGTTAATAATTTGGAGGTTGTAAGTCATAGATAAAACGGTTTTCATGCAATTAACTAATATTTGGATCCACAGAGTGGCTCAAGATTAATGTATCTACAAACGTTTCACATAAACAGGGGAGCATGTTTATTATATATTGTTTCTCTTTTATTGTATACCAGGTAAAGCCCACTGAGCTGTGAGCTCTTGTTCAGAGGTGACCTGGCCACACAAGATGATAGCTCATCAATAGTTGATGATATCATCATCACAAGTGGGAATCTATAATAACAGCCAAATAATCGAAATATTGTTCATAGACTTAACACTGCTCATATATTTAAAATTGACCATAGACTAACACTACCCATAGACCTAACACTGCCCATAGACTATGAGATCAAAGTATTGAGAGCTCGGTGATATTGCACTGTGTTTGAGTTGTACGCCTTCTGGTGTCATCTGGTCCAACACCAATGGGGACTAGGCTCTAAAGAAAGCCGTCTCGGGTGTGGACCAATCAACTTCAAGGACAGTGCATGTTATTATCATTATCAGAGTTGCTTCTTTTTGTTTGCTTTTTTGACTACTTGTGTTGTGGTCATTGCAAACATGATGCCTTGAATAAAGGTGTCAGTTTTGTACCAGTTAAAAGGGTAAAAACCTACTATTACTGCCCATAGACTTAACACTGCACAAAGAGGAACACTGTCCACAGATAAAACGCTGCACATAGACCTAACACTGCCCATAGACTTAACACCACACATATACCATACTAAACTATATTACTATTTACCAGGTGAAGCCCACTGAACTATCAGCTCTTGTTCAGACGCGACATGTCCATCATCACAGTGGCTAATATAATAATCATCATCACACAGGGGAATTTATAGCAGTAGCTAAACGATCTGTACTGTATTTTCCCGCATATAGCCCGCATACGCATATAACCCGCAGACGCGTATACCCCGCAAAAATAGCGTTTTGTGTAAAACTAATTTCAGATAGCCCGCACCTCCATATACAGTGAGGGAAAAAAGTATTTGATCCCCTGATGATTTTGTACGTTTGCCCACTGACAAAGAAATGATCAATCTATAATTTTAATGGTAGGTTTATTTGAACAATGAGAGACAGAATAACAACAACAAAATCCAGAAAAACGCATGTCAAAAATGTTATAAATTGATTTGCATTTTAATGAGGGAAATAAGTATTTGACCCCTCTGCAAAAGATGACTTAGTACTTGGTGGCAAAACCCTTGTTGGCAATCACAGAGGTCAGACGTTTCTTGTAGTTGGCCACCAAGGTTGCACACATCTCAGGAGGGATTTTGTCCCACTCCTCTTTGCAGATCTTCTCCAAGTCATTAAGGTTTCGAGGCTGACGTTTGGCAACTCGAACCTTCAGCTCCCTCCACATATTTTCTATGGGATTAAGGTCTGGAGACTGGCTAGGCCACTCCAGGACCTTAATGTGCTTCTTCTTGAGCCACTCCTTTGTTGCCTTGGCCGTGTGGTTTTGGTCATTGTCATGCTGGAATACCCATCCACGACCCATTTTCAATGCCCTGGCTGAGGGAAGGAGGTTCTCACCCAAGATTTGACGGTACATGGCCCCGTCCATCGTCCCTTTGATGCAGTGAAGTTGTCCTGTCCCATTAGCAGAAAAACACCCCCAAAGCATAATGTTTCCACCTCCATCTTTGACGGTGGGGATGTTGTTCTTGGGGTCATAGATAGCATTCCTCCTCCTCTAAACACGGCGAGTTGAGTTGATGCCAAAGAGCTACATTTTGGTCTCATCTGACCACAACATTTTCACCCAGTTGTCCTCTGAATCATTCAGATGTTCATTGGCAAACTTCAGACGGGCATGTATATGTGCTTTCTTGAGCAGAGGGACCTTGCGGGCGCTGCAGGATTTCAGTCCTTCACGGCGTAGTGTGTTACCAACTGTTTTATTGGTGACTATGGTCCCAGCTGCCTTGAGATCATTGACAAGATCCTCCCGTGTAGTTCTGGGCTGATTCCTCGCCGTTCTCATGATCATTGCAACTCCACGAGGTGAAATCTTGCATGGAGCCCAGGCCGAGGGAGATTGACAGTTCTTTTGTGTTTCTTCCATTTGCGAATAATCGCACCAACTGTTGTCACCTTTTCACCAAGCTGCTTGGCGATGGTCCTGTTGCCCATTCCAACCTTGTGTAGGTCTACAATCTTGTCCCTGACATCCTTGGAGAGCTCTTTGGTCTTGGCCATGGTGGAGAGTTTGGAATCTGATTGATTGATTGCTTCTGTGAACAGGTGTCTTTTATACAGGTAACAAGCTGAGATTAGGAGCAC